>UXGD01000085.1:0-105778 GCA_900474315.1 Torymus auratus
AAAATAGCGTATTTCGATTCCAAATTTGCTAAACAACATTCCTAACACATTATCTCATAAACTTTTTTTTTTACTATATCACAAAGCTTCCTCTAGGAGGAAACAAAATTACTAAACGTTTTATTGGCATTCGTAAAAATTAATTAATAATTCATTCGATGAAAGCCAATGTATTAATAACGAAAGAAAGCTTTTCATTCACAAACTCAAAAATCCATCGAACATACAAATTACACCGTAATACCCAAAAATTATTCCTCGTATGGCTTTATCGCGACGGCATCTCGACACGCGGCTTCCAAAGTCCGCGCGTATCGCGGATGCCTCGAGATCTCAATCGGCCTTATCTTTTTCTCTTTCTCTCTTTCCCTGTACATATTGCGCGCAAGCGCAAATATTTACCGTGCGAAGATGATTGACGCGGCGATAAAGCGGCGAATTCTATTCTCTGTCTCGCGTTTTCGTTGGGTTTTTTTTCTCGTCGCGCGCGAGATTCAAGGTTTGTTTGGTCGTTCCTTTTTCCTGTCGCTGGCTGTTACTCTTTTTGGAGAAGAACAGTGATAAAAGGGGTTGGTTTAATGTCTATGTGGTGAGGGATTTTTTCCGTGAATCTTCGGAAACTTTTGTACTTGGCTTTTGCGGAATTTTTCCGTAATTTTTCAAAGATGTTTATTGTATTAAAAAATGTAAAGAAAATTATATTATCTACTATTCTATTCCAAAATCAAGAGCGTTGTTAAAGTGCAGACAACGAAAGTTATCACGCTGTGATCACTTGTTGCACTACTTAAAGGCCACCCACATCAAAGAATCGAATCTGCAAGTCATACAAGAGAGAGAGAGACGTAAACTCTCCCCGACGCAGACACTCATTAATGATTGAGATCTCGCAAAATTTCCAAAAGTTTCCGTCCACACAAATTTCTCCCGTCGCGCGCCCTTATCTCGACGATTGGATCTCGCACGTGCACAAGCACGAAACCTTTTGACAAATCGTCGTTCAATCAATGTACGATCTTTCCCTCCGTCCGATAAGAGATCTCGAGGTAATTTTTTCCATTTATAAGTCACGTGAGCGCAAGTGCTTCGGACGATTTTGCCTTTAATAAGCTGTGTGTGTGTGTGTGTGTGTTGTGTGTGTATCACGTGGCGAGCGTGTGGGTGGAGATAAAGATGTTTTTGTGCTCACCTGTCACTGTGATCGCGTGCTCGAAGTCGGCACCTCCGTCTGCCAGGAAGTCGAGCCCTGAAAACAATGGATTTTTGGTTATTTGCGTCAATGATTATAATCATGTTTTTTTATTATATATAAAAATAAGTATTTAATGTATTTCTGTTCTTTGTCAGTTATTAAATATTTTTGCAAAAGTTTGTTTTCATCGAAAACACTTTCAGAACAAACGTTTGCTTTAATTTTTAATGAACTGAAAAAAAAACATTGTTGAAAAATCGTTGCTTTTTTAATAAATAACCGAGTGATCGATCTCGTTTGCTTTCTTATCATCGTTCAGAGTGAACATTAAAAACAAGGCAAATATTAAATATTTTTGTTAAAAAATTCAATAAAATAAATGTCAAACACACATGCTGAATTTTAATTATCGCTATGTTTACTCAAAACGTTGTAAAGTTCGTTCTGGAAAGTGAAGCATATTAACAGTTCAATTGCCGTGTGGTATGCGACCTTAAGAACGTAATGGTTTCATAATGAGCACGTAACGAAGTATACGTGAACCTATAACAAGCGTATCTTCATTCCCAAATCTTTTCTGTTGACTCTCCAAACAGTGTCTCGCTGAAAACAGCTTAACGTGTATTTTTCCTCGCACACTTTATCGCTTAATGTTCCGTGAGCGAGTAATTAAGTTTCGATTAAATGGTTAAACTCCGATTTAGCATTGACATTGCTGTTAACGTGTTCGCCGATCGACACGTATAAGAAGGATTTTTCAAACGCCGCAAGATCATTGGTTATTTACCTATTATTTCTTCTTCTTCTTCTTCTTCTTCTAATCAAGTAATTTATGTTTAATATGCAAAGATCACATTAATTAAATTCCCAAGAATTGAATTTTAAATTTTACTTAATAACGATTTTAAATACAATTACATTAACACCTGTGCGATTTCATCACTTTTTATAGTGAAAATCAATGTTAAATGAAACATACATAATTAAATTCGATAAATTATACAATTTGTCATTGTTCAATCATTCATAAAGGCCGTTATTGAAATTATTAAAAAATAATTTTTGCGAATCTACACAAATCTAACAGCGTAAGAGAAAAAAACTTTTCAATTGAATCTCGAAACCCGATCCTATTACAAAATTGATTCGCGAACGCGCGCGAACTAATAGAGCGCGAGGCGAAGAAAACGAATTTATTAATTATACGCGTTGCGCCTCGCGCTATACATGACTCACTGTACCGCTGCAATTGCCGAAGGGTCGCGCGGACAGTTAGCGTCAATTTGCTTCTCTTCGCCTCGTATAAGTGTGCGAAAAAAAAGAAGGATTCTCAAACCGCGCCTACTTTTCCCAACCGCGAGCGGGCCCAGAAGTTTCTGGAAAATCGTCTCGCTTTTCTTATCCGACGGGGAAGTGGAGCGAACGTGGAAATTGAAGCGAGGCTCGTATATACGGGGTGCGAAGGAGGTCAATGTTAATGAGTCACGTAAATCTTTCATTGTAATCGAAACTATACGCAACTCTCTCTTCAGTTGTTTGTACGTGCGTTCGATTGCAAATTCAAATGAATTACCGCGTTTAATGAGAATTCGAAAAGTTTTCATTTTCGCTAATTGGCCGTGTTTGTCAAGCGCGCGCGCTCGCTCGTTCGGCCGTTCGATTTTGACTCATGATAGGTGACTAATTTGTTTATTTTACTGCAGATGTGTGTACATGACACTCGGAATTTCCAGTAGATACTTTGTTATACTGAACGACTTCGGTGATATCAATTCCAGTTTGAGAGTAATGGTTTTGCTTACGCGTCGGTTATCGACGAGTCTCTATTATACATAGCTTATATCGCGGTATAAACTGGTATATATGATGGTTTTGCAGTTAGCGTTGAAATCGAATAAATTGACGATTATTTGTATAATTTAATTATTTAATCGTTTTATATTTGATAAAAACACGCGCATGCACTTGTCTCTTCGCGGTACCTCGTTCACATATATTGATTATTGAAAAATATATATGTTACTTTTTATTTTAAGTTAAATACAAGGAAAAATCAATTTTAAAAATCATTAAAAAAATTTATATATATATATTTAATTCTACCATCATAATTCGTTATTATAAATTCCCATTAAAAAGCAAATCAAATTTACATAACAATCTTTTATCTATCAACTTCATATATCCCAACAAAATTCTTAACAAAACGATGAAAAACCAACCATACTCGAGGTTAAACCCTTACCGACCCACCGAACCCCAAGAAACCAAAAGCTCATAATATAACTCACCCATCTCGAGATCCTTTTACGTCGAAGTATCCCGTGGTAAAGAAACGATCGGTGAAGACAGCGTGGTCGGCCTTCAGGTAGTCGTCTGATTCTTCGCCGGAGTAGCAGTAGTGGCAGCAGTCCCTTGCCTCTCGCTCTCGGGCTCCGCTGTGCTCTCGTGCCGTTACCGTGCCTCGTTCCCGTCGTCCCTCGCGCCGCTCGCGCACTGCGTTCATTTGTGGCCGGGCCTCTCTGTCTTATCCTCTCTCTCCTTCCTTCAATCTCTCTTCCTCTATCTTCCTCTATATATCTCTATCTCTTCCTTTCTTGAATCACACGGTGACGGTGGGTCTTTCGAACGACGAAAAAAATAACCCCACGTTCGCGCACTGTATAATATACATGTATATAAAGAAGAAAAAATAACGTATATTATCCCTCGGTTGCGTGTGTGCTGTGTGCACACCACTCCTCGCTTGTGTCACTGCGAGCGCCGAGTGACTACTGAGGTGGCGAGCCGCGCAACGCCGCCTTAAAACCCTCCGAGAGATAAGCCGACGACGACGACGACGGCGAGAGTCCTCCTCCCTCCTCGTATAGCTCTGTCGAACGTCTGACTCACTCTCTCTCTCTCTCTGTGCGTACGTGTGTATGCGTGCGGTTGTTTGCGCGCTGCTGCTGCTGTTGGTGCTACCGAGAGACGAAGGTGGGAGATCTAGAGACGGTTCCAGGTTCGCGAGAGTCTTATCAGTGTCGCGGTGGCTGATGCTTGCTGGCCCAGGGATTTATTCGGCGACACGGGTTCACCTTGTTTTTCTGAAATGGAGAGAGATTGGAAATTAGCATCGATTGTTGATTGATTTTCTTTTTAGGAAGTAGTGAGAGATTATTGTTATAAAATTCGATAAGGAGTTGGGAGGTTTAAGTGGCTCGGTAAGGTTGTAACGCCATGGATTAGTAAATCAATTGTAAAAGGTTTAGTGTCAATTGTACAGATACTCAGAAGGGATCTGTAATAATCCTTTTGTTATTGTACCTCTTTGTGATAGGAATTCAGCCTTATCAGAAAGCACAGTAGTGCATATATGAGGTCACGTATGACTCATCGAATCATTGTTTTCAGTCTTCATTTTATGTATATATGTATTTAAAATTGATTTTTTTATCAAGCAACATAGTAATATTAAATTTAAATAGTCGAAAGTAAAAATTCATTTTTTATGTGATAAGAATCTGGAAAAATCATTATACACACGATATAGAACATTTTAGAAGATTTTGGAATGCGCATAATATGCGTTTGGAGAGGTCAAGATTATAACGATAGATGTTGCAATCGGTATACATCATCGGGAAACTTCACCTATTTTTTTTTTCAGGCAGTGTCTCACCAGTCGAGACAAGCTTTGTATCATGAGCGTACATAAGTATACGTCACAATGACTGATTAGAAATTAGCACGTAACAGTTGATCCCGTATTTGACGCTGGATTACTCAGGTAACAGCTGTTAAAAGTTTTAAGCCGCTGGCCTCGTAAATCAGTTTCGCGAAGAAAGACGAGCGCGCTATAAACTCGCACTGTTTTAACAATTAATTAAATATACCGCGAGCGGGATGAAAACATTGTTATTTTGCAACAGCTCGTCACACGGTGAGGAAGACAAACTCTAGCCATAAAAAAGAATAAAAAAGAAGCAGCCAAACAGATTTACAGATCCGCGCGGTATCTTTATGACCTGTTGTTATACGGATTTCGAAACGAAAATAATTCTCTTTATTAAAAAAAGTGCGCGTAGCCTCTGTTTGCTCGCGCGCTAATGAAGCTATATCGTAATTAAACGAGAAGAAGAAGAAGAAGAAGTAAAGTATGAACATAACGGGCGCGCGGCGATACACATTCTCGGAAACATATTTCCCGCGCTCGTGCGTCCTTGCACCATCGATCGGCTCTCCTCACGCCCTTACGGAAAATTACCATGGCGTCTTGGTGACGCGTGTACTATACCGCAATTAAGAGTAATTATGTATACGCACGCTTTATGGGTTCTCCCACAAAGACGCGGTAGAAAATTAGCGTGAGTGAAATTTTCACAGCGAACGATGATTTTTACTTTTCTTTTTTCGGCAAGCGGCGTACCTATATATGTATAATCGGATTTGATAACGATCGCGAGACAATTTCGGTTAATGGATGAGTCGCCGGGGCAAAATACTTGCTTATAGAATAACATTATTCATGCCTTTCTCGTATACGATTTCCACCTGTAATTGTTTGTCAAATCGATTTTGAATATACCGCAATATTGTCACCGTTTCCATAGTATACCAAAACTCGTCTCGTCGTGTAAATATTTAAAGAAGAGTGTGGTTCTCAAAATTGCTCGCTAATTGCGTTTAAATTTTTAACTCGTCGATCTTTTATCATCACCTGCGTTGACCGTTTCAGCTACGCTTGAATGAAAACAATCGCTAACCAAAGAAAACATTCGCCGAAACAATAATTACGTAACGATTCCGTTGCACCACCGAACTCTGCGCAAATTTTCCATGCATCTTCATGGTAATGTTGAATCACGGCAAACCTATTGAAAAATTTTACGGCAAATATGTATATACGCGTGGGGAGAGTACTGAGAGTTCGAAGGAAGTGTTTGAACTTTATGTTATGTCGAGCCGCGCACGGGCGCACGCGCTTGCATAATGGGAGTGCGTGCAACGATGGCTTATCGGAATCACCGTTTTTTTCCATTACTAATGAGTAATAATTGTTAAATCATATATTATTTTCCACATCTCTCAACGATCGTTGTTGTCTCGTTGGGGGTTTATAATACTTTTTCCATCTTAAATAAAAGATAACGCACTACATTTCGAGAATATATTTTTCAATCGCCAGAACTGCACGTTCCGCAGAAAAACAGCCACGATTAAGCAAGAAATTCCAATCCAGCTTTGCGACCGCGAGAGAGAAACTCAATCAGCGATAAAAGGAGCCGCGCGCTCTCGGAAAATGTTTGCTCTCGCGCAGTGGAGTAAGTCTTTTCGATCAGCCGCGACGCGACGACCGCCAAGTCCAATTCAATCCTCTATCTCTCTTTCGATTCTTTCACGCTCGCAGTATGTGTGTGTATATTTGTTTACACCCCGGGGGAGCGTAATTTCACCCTCGCGTGTGCGTGTGTTTTTTTTCGCCACGTACAAGGGTGCGGTGATGAGTTTTCATTGAATTTTATGGCTCTGTGTGTCTATTGTTAGCGTTTATGCGGTTGTTTCGCTGTAATATCCTTAATTACTCGAGGGACTCGCGGAGGGCATCCCGGTTTCACGGTTAGAAAATAGAACCAAGGATTTCTCTATATTCCTGTGTACTGGTCAACAACCTTTTTATACATTTCACTTCCCTCGCATGTAAATCTTCTTCTTCATGTTTTCTTTGTCCCTTCTTCTTGGCTAATAAAAACAATATCGAAGGACTCGCCGAATATCGACACTACAGCTTCGCTTACGTCTTATTAATTGTATCCGGATCGCGGCCGATTTTTCTCGTCTCTCGCGGCCTTTCCAGAAACTTCCAGAGCGCGCGTCCCCGGGGCGTTAATTCGCGTACGCAGAAAGCTCGAAAGCTCGCTCGTGCGTCACTTATTATATGTAGTTTACGAGCGACGCGGCTTTTTTTCTTCTTCTTTTATTGCCTTCTCAAAGACCGATCTTGATCGTGAGTACGGCGGTACTTGCGACGATCGACGCATGCGCGGCGCGACTTGATATTGATGTTCAGCAGCGCGGCGAAATTTAATCGTTAAACAAATCACTGTTGTTGAAACCTACGCAAAACTGCCTGTAATATAATTTGATTATATAAGTGTAAAACGTGTTTCCCATACACGTGTATGTAGTATATCGACGACTTGAATTATAATGATCAAAAGAGAGTATATATGTATCCTCGAAAGAGTGATTAGCTCGCATTAGATTTTCAAACGAAGAAGAAGATACACATTTGTATATATTTTCGATAAAGCGCGCGTTACGTAAGACAGCAGTACGCAGGTACGCCGCTATCAATCCAACAAAACAATTACAGCGCAGCACACGATAAGAAAAGAAACCACAGCCCTAAAGAAAACCATCATCCTCGCGGCAACTTTATAATGTCGCGCTAATCGCTGGGATCCCGTCTCGGCAATAGGCGACTGGTATCCGCGCGACAACGAGTTCGCACTTCCTCGGTACGGAGTTGCGTAATAATCCGGCGTCGTCGCCGGTGGCAGGCAACTCGACTCGCCGGCCTTAACCTTGGCCCCTCGTTGTCGCGCACCTGCGTCCGGCGTATCGGCAATTGTTAGACTCTATATCTGGCGGTCGCGAGGTTGATAGTCGTTCGATTTACTTTTTCGGAGTTTTACGGTATACATGTGCGCTATTCTTAGAGAGATAATGGCAAAATTAGCAGAAAAGTTTGTCTTTCTCGGTCTGAAGAGCGGCCCTGAAGTCACTTATTATATATATTATGAGAAATAGTTTAGTATGTGAGTCAGAATTTATTTTTGTGCGCTGTGTGTATTATTCCGACGGGCTAAGAGAGTATATGAGTAAAATTATGTTGTTTAAAAAAAATATATGCGATTTTTCGAAATTAGGCGGTATTTTAGTGATTAGGAAAACCGGTTTAATAATATAATATCTATAGTTGTTATACAACACGTGGTGATATGATATTCATAATTCATCATTATGTAAATAATAAAATAATGTCACACGAAATTTAACGGTTATTAATTAGAGCCTACGTATTATAGATGCTGCGATCAAAATAGAAATATGATTTATGTTATTTGTAATTTTAAAATGGCACGACCGCTACACTAAAATAGCCAAATTAATCTTATCTCAAAAATTAATTACGCAATCCGGCATCAGTCAAAAATAACTTATTATGTATTAATAGACCGAGGAAAAACTGCTCACCTAACCTATTAAACTTTTTCATTATGCGGGTGTTAATCAAAAACAAGCGAGATGAACTCTTTTCCAAATCGATCCAAATCTCTTCCATTCAATTCTAGGTATAACGACTACACCCTCACCTCGCAACCATTCAAGTAGACGCGCAGAAACGTTTGTATTTCGTATTTTTCTACATTTGCGATATGATTACCCTAGAAAATTACAAAATAAGACTTGTGCAACACGTTGAAACAATGCATTATAAAAAAAAAAAAAAAAAAAACAAATTAAAAACAATAAACATTTACAAAACTATAATGACCTTCACAGGTAGCTCTTATTCTCTACCCGATAAGAAGCCACGACGCTCGCTACACACTCGCGCGAGAATTTATCAAGGAAACTTTCCGCGCGCTCGCGAGCCGATTAATTCTTTCGTAATAAGCGCGGCTCTCGCCTGGCAATTGATGAGCAAGCGAGCGCAGCACGCGTGCACATCAAAGCTGGCGACAATTATTACGGTAAACAAGGAGAGCAAAGCCACGAGCGGCTGACTCACTTCTCACGCACACACATCATAGACACGATCGCGCGATTTCCCCCCGATTTGTTTGTTTCTCTCCCGCGCTGATTGATTTTTGTCTTCCACCCCGCGCGGAAGATTTTTTCTTTCTTTCCATGCTTATATATGTATAAGCTTCAATACATTGTGTGTATAACTATATGTATAGGATTCGGGAGGAAGGGTAATTAGCGCGAGAATTTCGTAAGCGGTTTTTTCCCCGGCGCTGCAAAGAAGTGCGCTAACGAGCGAAGAATAAGAAGAAGAAAAAGAAGAATAAAATCGTCCGCGCGGGACTGGGAAAGTTATTGTCGCGCACAATTTTTCTTTTCTTTTTCGTTGTATACCCAGTGTCGGGTCGTTATATCGAGCAGCTGTAATTTTACGAGCGTTATGTCATTTCGGCGTTCAAGATGATGAAGAAGAAGAAGAAGAAGAAGAAAAAGAAGAAGAAGAAGAATAACGCAGTATAGCTGCGAAGAAAAATTGAATCGATGATGATGTCACATCGGGAGACATAAAAATTGTTTTTCAACTCCTTCCCAGAATCTGGTGAACTTCCCCTCCCTTCTATTATACCGTGTATACAATCTGGGCTGGAATGCACTCTACACCAGTGTATTCCGACTCGAACCAGAACTCTCCAGAACGCGCCGGAGCCTTTATCTCGCGCACAAAAATTCATATAGACGCCATCATCATATAACAACACACACATTTAGCTCAACTTTCGGCAGCCTTTTACTCTATTACCGTTTATATCCTCGCTGTCCAATTCCATATACACACACAGAAAATTTCGCGCACCAAAGAATAAGAAAAAAATGACAATGAGCGCCGTTAATCGATCACAATCGTCCGTCCACGTCGAAGATCCGCGCGAGCGCGACTATCTCTGGCTGCCGATTGCCAGACACTCGATACTCTCTCTGCCGCGCTGTATATAGCCGTGCAATAATTCGATCGCACGTGTATGCAGTTTTATCTATCTTGTGTCTGCGCTAAAGGCGGTGATGCTGAGAGAAAAAAAAAAGATGTTCGATTGCCTATATTGTCGAAATGTGTGCCGCTTTTGCGCAGCAACGCGATTTTGGAGACAGCCCAAATATTTGCTCGGCGGGAGGAGGATCGATCGACACCGCGGCGGGTAATAATAATAATGCGCACGTGTAGGAAAATTACTGTGCTCCGGCGAGAAGTGAAAGCTGAGACGTGTGATTAGACATCACACACGTCGATTTTCGACTAGCGAAATTATGTTTTGTTGGGATACGCGGTGAAAATTATTGCCGATTTTGTGTATGCAAATTTATGTTTTTATATAAGTTGTTATCCTCAAATGAATTTCTGAATGAGTAGAATAACTTGTTTGAATTCGAACCAGATACATACACGTTTAGACATGAAGTGTAAGCATGACTCCACTTTTTATGCTTGTGTACATATAGGCTGCCGCGATCTTGGAACTCGCTAGATATAATCATATTAACTTATTAAATTTTAACAATTTATTTATGTTTTAAACCTATATGAAGAAGTCTCCACTAAAATATTATTAATTATAACTTTTGCGCTATCTGTCCTAGTGCCATTTATGTATTTATTTTATTTAATCTTTTATTTGTAGTTTCTTATGCAACTCCCGTTAACTTCGTTCAAATAAAATATAAAAAATAATTTTCACAAAGTCGTTTTGTCAGTATAGGGTCGCTGTGCAAAATTGAAATTGTTTAATACGTTTTAGCATGAGTCAAAAGACATTATACGAAGCAATTTAAAAAATCGATAAGCCACAACGAAACATCGAAATACACAAAAAAGAAAAAGAAAAAATGAAAAACTTGAGCTCGAAAATTGAAAAATGCAAATCATCGAGAAACAGTAAATTCACGCCTTTAGCAAGTAGGCACAATGCATCGGGAACCTCATAGAGTCCCCCGTCCGTCACTTTACGCCGCTCTGATAACGCGCGTACATACGATTGCGACAAACGTCACGTATATATCTCACTCTTTTCTTCGCGCCGCGTGTGTACCTACATATACGCGCTTCGCTTGACGTCGTCTCGATAAATCAATTGCTCGTTTCTTCTCTCCCTCTAGCTGCTACGCGCGAGTAAGTACACCTTTTATCAATCGCGTAAATCAATTACGCTTAATCCCCGGTTTCTTTCTTCTCTCCTTCTTCGTGATTTTTTTTTCTTTTCACACGAGATTCTTTTATTGCCGTAGGTATACATGTATATAAATGTTTAGTTTCGCGGGATTCCGCGTGATTTATATATACAGCGGCGGTGGCAGACGAAGGACTGCGTTTGAGATCTGGGCTACGGAACTGAAAAAACATAATATAACCCAGAAAGGTGTTTTCCGATCGAGAGCAAGGTGTTCTTCTTCATACATACATATATTTTTTTTTTTTCGTTTCAACAGCTATTTTTGGCGCTCGAAGTGACGCGCGGTTGATTTATATTTAAATAATATATATTCATAAATCGCGCGCGTGAGAGTGACGCGCGCGTTATTATCTGCGCGTCGTATATTTCAAGGAACCAGCGACGTTTTTCGGGGAAAATCGTCGCGCTTTCGGTTATTTGTTTATCAGAGCGTTATTATACTATATTGTAAATAAGTAGAGAAGCACGCGCGCGTTTTGATGCATGCAAACAGAAGATCTGACACTTTTACTATATTTTTTTCATTGTATATTTGGCGGAATGTATGTACCTGTACGTATATACACGTTATTCGATTCTTGGCAAATGTGCTAAAGAGATGTTATCGACCGGTTTAATGAGGTATGCCTACGTGTGTACATTAATACTGTGTGCTTTGCGTCTCGCGGCGTTTTAGCGCCGCGCGTGTAGCTTATGAAAGTTTTTCAGCCATTAGTGCATGCGGGAAATAAAAGAGAAAGAGTATATAGGCGCCACGAAAGGCGCGCGATCACAAATAAGGAATAAAGATATAGGTTTATTGATTCATTGCCAGGGGTAATAAATTAGTCATGCGCACTGTGTTTGCGTAATTGCGTGGAATAATAGTTGGAATAAACGGAGTGGTAATTGGAAATGATAACGAAGAATATAATTGTGAGAACAATTGGTTGTCTTCGTTATCGGTTAAATGGCTAGAATTTCTGCCTCGTATAATTAAAAACTTGAGCCATGTTGCTTCTTTGAATTTCATAAAAAGTGTTAATATTGAATATGATTCAATTTCTATTTGATCGAATGACTTGCTATTGAATTTCTTCATTTCACTGTATGAATTATGATTAATTTCATCGTGATAGTAGATCCACTTGGTCATTGCAAATACTTACATCACAAAAAAGTAAAAAAAAAAAAAATGATTTCGCTTTATCTTGAGTCTCTGTACCTTAAAATCGCTTTTGCATAAATAAATTTTACGTGACAAAAAATGAGACGCGCAATGAGGCGCTTTTCAAGGTGAATCCACGGCATCTCTGTTAATTCTGCCACTGCAGGTAATATAAAATTTTTATTTTATTTTTTGTCTCTCTTTTCGTGACGAAACTATATATCGCGACCTACTTTATACGCGTCACAGAGATTTGTAAATGTTTAGATAGTAATATTATTTTGACAGGTAATTGCAGAATTTTGTTTGAACACCCGAAATTAATGATCAACAAATGTTAACATAGATACTTAAGACAATGAGAGTGATAATCATAATTCTCACTACAAAGCATACATTTTGTTTGCTACATTTTATTACTCTCCGTAAAATAATCATTATATCCTACACCTGTTTTTTTTTATATAAAAACGTGGAACAATATGAAGCTAGCGGCAATGTCATATGCTGACGTCAAGTATCATGCAGTTAAAGTTTAAACTTTTAAAACAAATTCCACAAATTAAAAAAAAAAAAAAAATTTCATCATTATTTCCTGTTACGCGCCGTTTTCCCCGTACGCCGCATCGTAATTCACGCTTAAACTTGAACAGCCACAATTCTTTTTCCTCAAAATATATTTCAAAGAGTCCTCGTCGACTCTTTAATATTGTCAACGTATACAATATATTACGCGTGAAGCTTTATCACCTGTCGAGTGAAAATTCTACATCACCCTGATGATTAAAATTTTATCTCGAGCCTATGGTACCGTGATTTCCTCTTGTTCCGTTGCGTGTGTAATACGTCACCAATCGCGAAAACAATCAGCCTGTTTACGAAAAAAGAAAAATGCACTGGCTTCGCTTGGCAAACAGTCGGTGGCGGCGGTTTTCGTAATCGCTTGAAGCTCCTCCGCACCACGTGCTCACTCTCTCGAGTTTAATCCTCGGGATTTGAGTGGAGTGTCACTGTGACACTGCGGCAATAAAAGTGTCTCTCAAGTGGTTTTTACATAGTAGTGATATATATTTGTTTGATTTATACGTGGGTAAGTAGCTTTTAAGATGTGTTGCGAAAACGAAATAATTCTTTTTTTTCTATAAGGTTGAATTAATAATCTTTTCTTCTTAGTGTGAGATTGAGAGGGACGAAAGGGTCAAGTATAAACATTTATTATATAATGAACCAAGAGAAGAAAAATTTCAACTATACCAATAAATTACGGAATAGGAAAATAAGAAACATTTCGCGTGTCACATAATACACGCAACAATCAATTTAACATTTATGAAAAAGTCGAGAACGATCTCTGCGGTAATCGTGACAAACCTCGAACCAACAACCGAATCACACGTTAATACAATTACGCAATTCTCAAATGATCAGGCCAGAGTATATGTGCAAGCATAATTACTTTCCTGAAATCCTCGTAACCTATATCTTTCCTCTCAAACAATCCTCGAAAATCCAAACAGCAGCTCAAGGTTAATCTTTCTCGCGAGCGAGCGCTAAGCAGCCACTTAACGAAATTGGCAGACAACGCGGAACGCGTGCGCGAATCAATTATTGACACGCGCTGCGCGCGCGGCTTGTTTGCTGCGTGCCCGCGCTATACTCGATGATCGAGAGAGGGGAATATATAAATATATGCTTCGCGCTTATGTTTGGATTCTAAATTTGTTTTTTTTATCGAGGTGGGCGATTTTTCAAGTAGCGTCGTGGCTTTAAGTGTGATAATTTTTTGAGTTCTAGTTTGTGTGTGTATACTTGACATACATTAATTTACCGAGAAAACATATAGTTTGTTGTTTAAATTTACGTATTTTATTAGCCAAAATTGCGCAAACGTACATAAATCTCTCTCTCTCTCTCTCTCTCTCTCTCTCTTCAAAACTTAATGTAAACACATTACGATTTATAATTCGTCTTAGATGAGCGGATACTTATTATACACTTTTCAAACATGTGTATAGGAAATTGCCTTGCAATAATGAAAACTTTAATTGCAATAATAAAACGTTCGCTGAATGTAACTAATGGAATAATAATGGCTTTATATTACTAATGAAGTCGTTACGTGCATAATATATTATGCAAATAAAAAGAAAAGATTGTGCAGGCAAAATAATTGACATTCAAATTTTCGCGCGCAGCATATATATAGAAAAGTGTAGCAACCTGTTACTTCTATCATTAAAAACTACATATATTTTTTTAACAATCGACAAACATTGACACCGCACGCGTCATATATAGATTTAAAAAATTATATATACTTTTTTCCTCCTTTCTCCGTCGACAACTCACTTCAAACATATAAGTATATTATACAAACCAGGCGCCGTGCAAACAAATGCATACGTTATACGCGTGAATCAGAAGGAACAACAGAATTCATAATGCTCATTGTATAAATTTCCTCGGCGCTGTAATAACGTGCGGCCGATCAAGATCAAAATACAATTGTATTACCACAGTTGCCTCCGTATATACACTTTCGACGCGGAAAGCGGTAAGAACTGGCTATCTCCCTTATAAAATACTATAAAAACAATATTCGCTTAATTAATCGCTCGACGCGTAATACAGTGAGCCTTGCGTCATCAATAAACTTCATCTCTCTATAGATACTTACAAACGCTGCATTCGGCGCGTTTCAACTTTTATCGCCGAATTATTATTCATTAATTGCAATGCTGCCATTGACGACGACGACACCCGCTCGCTCATTACAATAAATCAAGGATATTATACAATTACCGTTTATTCAAATTTCCTCGAAATATAACATTCCATAACTTTCGCGTCGATATACTCCCTTATCGCCTTCGCCTTTGTCGCGTGACTCGAGCTGCAGCAGCGTGGCGGAAGGTTGAAGTTCGCGTGTAATTCACGGCTATAATACGCTTTCGCGCGCGCACTCGGCCTCGTAACCGATGATTCTTTCGTTTTCATTGTCATCGCGTGCATGCGCGCTTTGTTGACTCGCGTATCGAGCACCGAGTCATGTCGTGTTATTTTATTTTTTCTTTAATTTTTTTTATACACACGATCGAAAATTTAATTTTGCCCGGTCAGCGTAGTATTTCGAAAGTGGCAGGACCGTCGATCATTGATGTATATAATCTCGATCGGTTTTGGCATTGTTTCGATCGTAGTTTCGGCCAAGTCTCGCTTTATTATAGCCCGAATCGGCCTATTTATAAACCAAAACACTGCGTGATTTACAAAGCGACGTGTGCGTATAGTCTTCATCCGGCATAAGAAAGAATAGAACTCGATTCCCTTTTTTTTTCGTTATCCAATTTTAGACGTCAAAAATTGCACTGACATTGAATTTTGAAACAAGCTATAACACCTCGGTTAAGATATACTTAATTTTAGAATTTGAAATCGTGTTATTCGGAGCGTACAATCAGCTCCTCTTCTTCATGCAAACATTATAAATATATACATATTGTCTCTATAAATAGTTCGTGTCTCGCGATCATAACCATTTTTTTTTATTACACATGCGCGACTCTCCCGGCCTTTCGCAACACCCATAGGACGCACCCAAAATATACTCATTTTCTTCATTAATCCCATAGCGAAGGCCGCGCGCACGTGTCGGAACTCAGGCGAACTCGCGTCTCGATCTTTCCTCGACTGATTTATACAAAGACGAGTGCGAGCGCGTGTGTGATGATAACGGCGGAGGGAAGGACCCGCTAATCGGAATCCATATATATACACCTTCGCGAGAATAATTTATGTCCCTTTGTACGCGCGAGGTCACGCTGATAATAATAAGCGCTCCTCGTTATTGTTCTCTCGAACACAGAGAGAGCATTTTTGGATCGCTGTGAATTTTCGCTCTCGTTTTGAGGAGGAAAAATAATAAAGGCGCGTAATAAATTTGCTACGAAACGGGTCACGGGAGCGTCGCGGTGTGAGAATAAAAAGAGGCTAACGCGTGACGATGAGTGCACGGGATATAACGTGTTGATTGTGTTGTTGGTTGGGGCGCTTGTGCGCGAAAACAAAAATCTTAATGGACCAGGTGACGTAAATTTTTCGAAGGAAAAACCGAACGATGGCTTTGGAGGATAAAAATATGAGAGAGATGTAATATATTTTTTTTTAATTCGAACTAAAATATCGCTACGCCTGCGTTATAATAAAAAAATTGAGCATAACGGCTACATTTAAAAAGTACTGTACAGCATTAAAAAGATCGATAACACCGCCATAATCCTAGAATTATGAAACGCGAGGCACTCGCGCTAATTTAAAAATATCATTCGCAATACAACTTCACGCGCTTATCGACGTGAGAGAGTCGCGGGCTTAACGAGTAAAATATATGTGTATTAACTAGCGCTCGAGAGCGCGAAGTGCCGGGCACTCGAGAGATATCGAAGTGATGGATTAGCGGTACATAAATTTGCTTTTAATTTTAGCCTCTTTGAAGAATGTTTTCACAACTCTCTCTCTCCTTTTCTGGCCGATCGCCAGCAGCCGTTCGACAAAGAGTATTACACGTGATTTTTTTTTTTCAAAGTGTTTTCTTTTTCTCCTCTTCGGCTGGATATTTATAAGTCGTTCCCAGGCATCGTCGTCGTCGTCTCTCTTAGACTGAATAATGATGTGCGTTTCGAAAAGTGAGAAGGAGATGGAAAGAGATACGTCTTTGGGTTTAATTGAAAATTGCACGAACAGCCAGTGAAATATCAGCGGTAATTGAATTTTTATTTATTTCTGCTTGGTTCGGGGTACAAGTGTTAAAAGTGCGGGAAAAAGTCAAGGTCGAACCAGTGAGTCGAATTGATTATTGATAATATTGACAGTTATCGTCGTGTACAATCGCACGTCAATTATAAATCGTGCAATTAAGCGGATTAATTTATTTTTAAATTTTTGTCAAAGTGAAGATAATGTTTGTAATCGTGATGATAGTATAAATCAATTGGAAGTGAAGCTTTTCTATAGCTTATTTGTAGTGATAATTTGTAGCACTCAAGTGTAAAAATGTCATAAATTTTGTTTTACTGAAATGGTTGTTTAGAATCTAATCACGATTAAATACACTCATCAATGTTATATAATATTAATAAACACATAATATGTAAAAGAAATCGCAGAAGATGAAGTAATTAAGAAAATATCTATACTATAGAATTATTCTAGAACATTATAACAAGCGCAATTGTGGATCTAGCGGAATACAAAAACCATCATCACTCACATAATATATCATCGTAAAATAAGCAATTAAAACATTAGTCAATTAAATTTAAAAGCATTGAGCTTTTATCGCCGAAAATCATCGATATACAGCCGACGAAAATATACAATCGATTAAACTGCCACGATTGCAGAACGCGATATCGATCGAGAGATTTCGAAAAGAAAAAAAAAAGAAAAAAAAAGATCATTATATATTTAGACGTGGTCATTGTTGAAAGGAGGATCCGGACTGATAATAACACGAGGCTACTGACACCTCGGCGCGTGCAGGTTATTATTTGCTGCGGGGACTATTTTTATTCCTTCGACGGTTATCAGAAGTGGTTTATCTGCGCAAACAGTGCCGGATAAATGTATTTGTTTAATTGGAGGATCAAGATAGCCGCCTGATGTGATGATCCTTCGGTTGACATAGTTAAGACTGTCTCTTGATTTTTGATCGATGTTGATTTTAAGTGCTTTCACCAAACTTTTTGTTTATCGGTTTAGAAGAATATCAATCATTAGGACCGAAGAAAATTAGATTCACTTAATTTGTAGACTTTTACCGGGAAGCCGATTTACGACCTTTCCATCGAAATCGATCGAAAGACATCGGTTGACAAAATTTTCCATTTCAATCGTAGATTAATCTCCGACACATCGCAGCGACGCAATTAAGAGAATCGGAAATCTATTGTTAGAAACGCCGATCGTCGAAACTTGCCAGCCAATTCATGCAAAAAATTATATCTCAACGATGATCGCCGTCATAAATTATCCGCTATCTGTCGTGTACGTTTTAATTGTAAATACGGTATCAATCAGTGTGTACGATCTACGAATTCACGAACCTGCTATAATTCCGTGAGCGTTATCTTTATTATTCTTTAAGCGTTTTCCATGATTCTTATAACAAATACGAATGTTATCATAGTTTTTGTGATCTTCATTATGCCTCTTATCAGCAAGAGTCTATTAAATGTATCGATTGTTTCAGCAGCTGTGCTGCTCTCGATATTTCTTTCTTTATAATCAATATCGTATACGTTTCATTAGCTTTATTATATAATAACATATCGTATTGTAGTAGTCTACCGTCGCTGTTATTGTTATTGTAAGAGTGGATGACTCAATTCATATTTTCAATTATCATCTGATGATTAAGTTTATGGTGCATGGCCCTTTTATGTATTATATTATCATTTCATTCTTAAAACAAAATAATATCTTTATCTTGTTTTTAACGTACAAATGACATGTTTCATTAAACCGGATATCTTCATTATTAGCACGGTGGGATCCCCATAGCTATAATGGGTAAATAAATTATTCCATTGGTTCAAACCTCATCTGTATTTGTATTTTTTCAAGACATTCCCCGCCTGCTTTATCATTACCAATTGAGTTTGATACCATGGTTTGATTAGACCAGCCTTATTCAAGAAGTGTATCACCTGCTCAAATCTTTTCTTACACTTCAGGATCGGGTTTATTCCTATTAGCCACCAACGGACGATGACCAGTTCCGGCAGTATGAAGAACGATACGCCACTTAAAATAAACAGCTCAGCATGCAAAGTTAATTATAGTGGTAATTGAAAGCGTAAGGATAGCTTTATTTTATTAATATGTAAGATATGCACTATAGCAGCAGGTTCTTTCCACAGAAGATAAATAATTTATTTTCTCTTCAAGTCTTCACTTCCTCAGCTTCTTTATGTTCAACGGCCTTGGATGGATTACAGATAAATGGTAGTTGGATAAAATAATAGACCGAGACATCAACATTTTCGTACATTAATTTACTAATGGTGTTACCAGAAACGAAGAAACTTCGATTTTTTAGAGACATACCTTGTACGATGTATTGGTGAAAAGCATTTCATTACGAGAGAATGAATATTGGTTTGTAATTTACATAACTAATTTTTCTATCGACAAGCTCGCATTATTTAGTTAATTTTACTCAATTTGGTTACTGATACTGAGTGGCTGTACTAGTCAAAGTAATAGATTACGAAAATACATAAATAATTACTATAGGAAGTAAAAATAAATGGTTCACTTTCTTGCTACATTTATGGAAACCATGGGTAACATAATGAATTGCCTTGGATATTAAAGTAACCTAATATAACTTAGATAATATCTGACGAATTCGAGAATTGCATAATAAATTTTGGAATTTCTTTTCCAATCCTTTTTTAGAAATGCAATTGATTTTTATTACTTCCCCTAGGAAAATAAAAAATGATGCCATATAACCTATAATAGATATAATTAACAACTGGTTAATTATATTCGTCTGTTTCTCATCTTCGTTTATTCTCATTCTCTTTAATGTACCGTTCTCATCTTTTTTTATAATCAATTCGGTCTGATACCATCTGTCAATCAGCCCAGCTTCAGTTAAGTACACCATTACCTGTTCGAATCTCCTTATGCCAGTGAAGGCTGGACTGACAGGAATCACTAACCACGAATGAAAAACGGGTTCTTTTAATAAAGCAATATTTGGTTTTCCACCTCTTAATGCTGACAAGCGGACTTGATGTTCGGCATATTGTAGATACATGACACAAGAAATGTTCTTGTAAGATTTTACAATTAAATTTTCGATACAAATCTGATCTATTTTCTCTGATGTAATAATTTTGTTTTTTATAATATATGTTTTATTCCCCACACGCTTTTCATAACTAATCGTTGAATTTATCAGTTTTGCTAAGATACTTTTGTTAGCAAGATTTTGGAGGAGAGGGACTCCTGAATGTTTGAGCATATCGTGGAAAAAGTCACTTAACATAAGAGTGAGATTTTCAGTGGCAAATTCGTCCAAAGTAGTTAATATAAACTCACGGTTGAAATCCATCTGTACATCCAACAATTGGTCTATAATCACAATCGAGTAGATCACAGATAAAATTAGTATACCACTTAAAACAAGTCTCTCATGTGTAAACTTTGTTCTATCCTTTATGCTTATGCCAATAATAGCAAACCAGATATTAGTGGTACTCCAGAAACGATAATCGAATTTTATTAAGCGAACAACGAACTTCAACACTAATACCATCACCACTGTTGTAATGAACAAGGCAATACAATTTGTAGATAACATTATTTTATTGGTGTGTAAGATAGGCACCAAAATCACTAAAGGTTCTTGTCTGCGTACATGAACCATGCGAATAAATTGTAGTTCTCTGACAACCTCTTTAGCATACATTGTGGAAGGATCAGATATATACGGTAACTGCATAAAATTAGCATTAACATCAAGTTTGTTATGCAGAATCCTAGAATAATAAAAAAAATCAATAACACACGTCCTATCTTTGTATAATATATTCTTTGTGCCATTGCTAATGAACATAATTTGCCACGTAAAGTTACTTGATTCAGCAATGGTTTTTAAGATCAATCCATGTGGGCCTGCCAAGGTTTCTGGTATAGCACATCCTTTGTCGTTTGTTTGTACATCAATAACTGGCAACAATGGTGCAAGGCTCAAACGTAGTTTGCGGCCGTTTAGATTTTTCAAAATGATGGGAAAAATTTCGTTGACTGATGATATATTCTTGATGGTATATAGCCCTACATAAGAATTGTATTCATGGAATCGGACCATTGGTTGATAATCAATTTGCATAAATGAAACGGATTTCTTTTTCTCCGTTGCTACATCTAATATTTTCATATACCCTTCCATAAAATAATTATTATGATGTACATTTTTCAAAAAATTTATCACGACGTTTTCTGATACGTCGGTTGATCGGAAAATGACAATTATAAATTTAGTTTGTTCCTGATTTTGCATGAAAAATATATGTGCTTCTAATAACTCTTCTATTAGATGTTGTGCATCACGTTCGCTTATGATTGTCGTTGCATAAATAAATAATGTAAATGATAGCACGAATTGAGGTAAACTTTTGAAAACTACATTAAATCCTTCTTCGTCGAATGTGGTGAGTACCTTTGAGAAATCTTGCGAGATGTGTGAAACTAATTGTTGAAATTGATCAATGTTTGGATTCTTCTTTTTGTCAAAGGATAAAATAACTTTGTGGATATTAGAATATTTTTTCAAACACTGAGTAAATTCACTAGACCAATTGAATTGACAGTGAAGTGATTCTATTTTAATTAATAATAGCAAAGCAATATTTGTAAGATGTACGTTCATCTCGAGATTCAAAATTATTAATCAAAATGTAAAATTGTTACGTTTCTTATTTAAAAAGGGAGCAATCTTTTTCAAAAGAATATACAGTAGTTCGTAGTTTGTGGTTTACTGCAGTTTTTTCCGACCAATCGGTTCATATTATTCAGTTACTTTAATTGATTTTCGATAATAACTACACTGTTCGAAATCCTATACAAAAAAGATATGGACTTGAGATTGTCACCTCTAATGATTGTGATTTGAAATGGACATGTAAAATTTGATTGGCCCACACGATACGGTTTGCGGAGCTCGCATTGACACTACTAGTTTCATTAAAATTTAATGTACATACTGGAAGAAAAATATCATTAAATTTAATGTAAAATAATTTCATTTTATTTTGAAGTAATTTAATTTTAATGTATCGTGATAAAACTTTAGTTTCCAGTATGTACATTAATTTTAATGTAATTTTTAACAGTGTACTTTAATTAAGACAATGTATCGTCGGCTTGATGGAAGACGTTACCATCTTAGAATCCGGTTGGAGAAAGTCGGTTGGGGAACTCATGAATCGAGTTTTTTTAATCGACTTTCCGGGTTTCTAAACGAACCTTAAAATAATGATAAGAAAAATATATCTCATAACATGAAAAAAAAATCTTTTTTTTTACTTTATTTGACTTCTTAACGTTAAACATAAAAGATCTACTCGCGAGTTGGTACTTTCTCCAACCGCTTCCGAATTGGTACCTTCTCCTACCGGATTCTGAGATGGTTCTTCCACCAAGCCGACCGTATTATAAAACGACCGAAATGGATATTTGATATGAACCATAAAGAGACCCAAGTTTCAAAGATCCGATCTGCACACTCCAATTACTTCCCCGTAAACCCGATCGATAAGAGCCGCGCACGCACCGGCGTGTACTTTTCCGACTTGCTTCTTATCTTTTGGCACGCGCGCACAACGCGCTGTTCTCGGACGGCGGCCAGATGCTCGTATGGGTATATAAAATCCCGCGGAAATCGTGGCGCACGTGATGACTTTCGCGGCGGGATTCGTTTGTTTATGCTCGCGAGTCATTTATTTTGCATTGGTTAGTTAATATTTTCGTCGGACTAAAATTAATTTTGAATTCGTTATGCGTATCTGAGGGTGAAGTAAAAAAACGAGTTAAGTGATAATAAAGTTATATTACGGAGGCTTCTTTTAACGCTTTTCAACTAAGATTTATAGTCTTAAGAACAGACGAAAGATTTCTCTTTTACACGCATTTTAATGCCTAGACAGATACGAATCATTAATTACTTTTAAAATTCCGAGTGACGTCGAAAGAAGAACCCGAGAGGAATAATATAATAAATCTAAAAATATATACTTTTATTTTTTTTCATCGCCGCGCGCGTAATGAGAAAAAAAACCCACATTTTCTTTCGAATTTTCGTTTCTCTTTGTTGACCGGGCGATGTGACCGAAGAAAAACATGTTTTACGATAAGAAACACTCTAATTTTAGAATATTGTACATTCACTTGACACTCGTAAAATGTTGCTCTTTATGCTGCACGTGTGCCGCAAAATGTACAAAATAAAAAAACAAAACGTTAAAGAAAAACCGGCATCATCACGCGCGTAAATATTTAGACTCAAAAGACCTCAAAGAGCCATTTCGAATCTGAAAATATCACTACCTATATTCCAACTACTCAAAAGAAAAAAAAATCATTCCTTCCTTCCCAAATTCCCTCCGCTATTTCGACAGACTCACGCGACGGCGCTCACGTCATAGAGAGAAAAGCCGCCCGCGCGCGCACAAGCTCACCTTCACGGAAAATTCGTCGTCGCTCTTGACCTCAGCATTGCTCGTGAGACGATATATTTTCCTGTCTTCTTCTTCTTCTTCTTCTTCGTCTCAGCGCAGCTTTCGCTTGAACCTGAATCGCTTGCGCTCGATCTCGCCGCGGCACGAGCGTAGTGTCATGGTTTTCCCTCGACCCGTTGTTGCTACTACTTCCGTTGTTGCTTCCTCTTCTCCTTCTTATAAGGAGTAGACTATTGGGTTGGTTCGCTGCTGCAGCAGAGGCGCCGCACGAAGAACGCTTCCATCAGGGATCTGTATAATGTTCTGTGCGGCCGGTTCTGCGGAGAAGAAGAGAGCGAAGGGTTTTTTTTGGCTGCGTTGTGTAAGCGGGGAATAATCGAGGAAATAACTATAATAATAAGTTACACCAAAATTTGTTGCCGCTTAATGCCGGTACCTCGAAATATAGTCATATAACAAACGCATTTACATGCAAAGTAATGCACATCAGGGAACAAAGCCGCGCTCTGTATACCCTTTATTCTCTCGACCGCTCTATTATTACCCTTTTTTAATGCGATTTTCGGCGAGACAGCGACGATATCGGATATACACAACATTGCAAAACACAAAATCCGTCTCTAATTTGCCGCGCGCGGCGCGCGATATTAGCCAACGCTGCAGTTCATTGCATTAACTGTGCAAATATTTGCTTTACATAAATGGCAGTTTGTCAACTCGCGCTGCCGTGCCAAGATTAAACGAATTTCGTCGCGGCGCGGCTTGTTTTCTTACAATGAATATATATTATTTAATCGACCCCTTTATATATATTATATTATATATCGTTGATGATGGCTAGTTAGCGAGGTTCGTGCGAACAAAGCTTATTATAAGTATATGCAAAGGAATTTTCGCACGCTATATACATAACCACAGAAAAAACCAAAAACGTAAAATATTCTACAAATACACTAATTTTAAAAGAAATAACACCGCAAAAGCTCTAAAACAAATCACAATCTTCTATACGCGTCGATCTATAAGCTATTGACAAAACAGGCTCGCGCGAAAATAACCGCGAGGAGAGTTCGACCGATCGGCACGTATACGTATAATACACACACAGCCGAACTAGAGAGAGAATATAATCTCGTGCAATATTTCTTTCACTCTGCATTGCAATATTCTCGCCGCGTGCAGCGCATCGCGCGCGTAAATATTTCGCAACTCGCGTGCGCGCAGTCCCGCCTAAATTTACATACAAAAGCGCGTCGTCCACACAACAGACACACACCCATATATACACTCACCTTTCCTTGTTCCTCTTCCGATCTGTCAAACTTCTGATAATAAGCACACACCGTTACGTAACAACAACCACACTGTTATCTCTTGTCTACTGTGCAGCCGTTATCTCCGTCCCGATCGCCGGGACGCACGCGGACGCGTGATAAACCGTCACTTCTCTTACTCTATTATTTCTCTTTTTTTACTCTCCTTTTCTGTATAAGTAAGTATAAGTAATACACGAACTCGGCGAGTCGCGCGAAAATCGTACGATATAAAATTCGGGGAGCGCGCGGCGGGCGCGCAGGTGTGCGGCGATAATACTTTGGGCAACGACTGACCGTCGTCACCGTCGTCGACTCCACCGCCGCTGCTATACACCACCGCCGCGACGACGACGTCGTCTCGTCTTTCTCTCTCTCTCTCGCTCGCGTTCGCCCGCTCGCCGATACATATATATATACATCCTATATATATTGGCAAGTAAACTTTTGACGCGTGCTCTGCTGTTACACACGTGCGTGTGAGTGTGTTCGTGCGCATATATACGCCCGTCGTCTCTCTCTCGAGGAAAGTTTTGTTTGACATGCGCATACTTATTTTCACCGAGCGCTCCGTGCTCTTACAACCGATGAGGTTCTATATATAAGTGCTGTATGTACATGCAAATATTTTGCGAGATACTCTCGTGATGCGAGTAAATATATATATATTCAAGATCGCCTGTAAACAAAATCTACGTGCATTTGTACACGTACACAGTCTATAAGTGTTATATACATACACATAAACCTGTAATTAAATAGCCTATACGCATACACGCACGCACGCACGTGTTCTAGCCTCACGCAGGAGGGTCAAAACAAACGATGTAGTAGTCGAAAGTCGCGCGCGCATGAGCGCGTTAATATTAAAGCTCTCTCAAAGCTCTCTCTCTCTCTCTCTTGTCGGCCGGGAAGAGGGGATAAACTATACACACAACGACGGCGAGGCGGCGAGCTTTTTTCGAATTTAGTATGTAAATGGGCTGACGGCGGCGCGGCAAAAAATAGACCATCACACGCGAGTGTGTATATCGTCATCGTCGTAAAAAAAAAGTCTATACCGGCAGTCAGCTGTGCTCGTGCGGGCGGACTTTAATTTTACTCGAGGGACAGAGAGAGAGAGAGAGAGAGACGTTTCAGTCGCGAGCGCGAAAAGTGCGAGCGCGATTTCTTGGCGCGTGCGTGCCACGATGCGTCGACGTTGTTCTAGAAGATAACGAGAGTGAGTGGGGAAGGTTTGTTGACACTGTGTCGCCGACGACGCGAGGGCGATGGAACGTTGCGTGACGTTTCGCTTATGTGTGCGGCGATTTGGTCGGTTGCTTTTGGACTTTTTGGGAAAATTTTTGGTTTTTTATTTTGTTGGTGGGATGTGAAGATTGAGTTTAAAGGGTTGGTATATGTGTCGCATACCGATTTTTGGGGATCGGGGATCGAAGAGGAAGTTATGCTGTTGATTGGGAGAGGTTATTGAATTATTGGGTGTTATTTCAGCTTTATCAGCATTGTAAAGATTAAAAATCTGTGTTAATCGCGCTGATTTTATTAATAAAGAATTAAATTATAATACCGATTATTGAAAATCGATTGCAATAATTTTTGTTTTTTACGTCATTGTACCTTGTTTGCCAGAGATTTATTGTGTTACATTATTTTGGAGTAAAAAAGGGGAAACTAAAGGCACACATAGTCTAGTCGCATGTATGTTTAATTATAAGATAGTTGAAGATAAGTCTGTGAAAAAAAGAAAAAACAGAAATGGGAATCAATAAGATATATGAGTTATTTATTGCATGTTATGGCTAACTCTATGTAAACTGCGATTCTTACCGAAGACTAGTGATAATAGCGGTCATGAATCACGTAACATTTATACAGTGATTCATTAATGCTCCGTAGGCGGTTTTATAATAGGGATGAAGATAGCTTAATTGATTATCGCAATTATCTTCGGCATAATTTGTCAGCTGCAAATTAAGCTGCAGAAATGATACTTGTTGATATTGGCGCTATTAAGAAATCAATACTAAGTTTTCAAGGACAGATCATGGGCCGAATGAATTTATTTTGCAAACATTTGTCCGGGGCAATTGAATCTAATAATTGAACAGTTGATATAATGCACCCAATAAAGAGAATTTTTGAAAGAAGTAATATTTAGTACGTGGTAGGATTCAATTTTAAGGATGTATAGGTTAATAAAAAAGCGGAGGCACAGTCTTTTATTGCGCAATAAAACATTTAAAATATTTTTATTATGAATAATCATATAACAATAAGGCTACAAATTGCAATAATCTGTACACATAGTTCTTAAGATATTAAAATTCTTAATTCGCAAAATATACTCATCTAAAATCTTATTTACACTTATCCATATAAATTGCTTTACAAAGTTCGGTAAAAATTCTAGCGCTGATGTTGTCTTGTAAATTTCCATATAAAAGTAACAACGTAAAATGCATGAACTGTAAAAACCGCAACACACATCTTACAACCCATCGTAAAACACTTTCATTCATGGAATGTTCTCTAGCTACGTCTCTCATGATTTTTTGTACTCCCTCGCACGCCACAAAAATACAGTTCATTCGCACAGCAATCAACAGAAGAAAAACAAAAATCAATCAAACTTCACGCAAAGTTAAAGAAAACATGGAGATAAACAACATCCTCTTGCCTATACATTCTCTAACACTCAATTCTCATGCGGAAAATCCTCTCGCACGCAGCACTAATATGCAGGATTAATCGGTCTCGAGCTTTACGACTTCAAACGAAAGAGAGAGAAAAAAAAATCGTAGAAAAAAAGGAGTGCACCTCGTGACTCTCTCGAATCCAGCGGCAACAGCGCCAGCTTAATTGCCATGGTTAATGAGTGCCAGTCTGGCGCGCGCCGACGCGAACCGGCTCGAACCGGTTTCGGCTGAAACCTAACCTATAAACTCTTTATCTCGTGCGCGGTATTTTTCGCCCTCCGTGAAAGTGAGAGAGACGCAATTATTCGTCATAGAGGAAAATGGTGCGCGCTACTCCCGAATGTTTGTGTGTGCGTGATACGATGGCGTTATCTCGGCGACCGCCGACGACGTTATAGTATGACGATACAGGTGGGTGATAATATGACGATGAGGCGCACGTAATCTCGTTATCGCCGCCCAACGAGCTCGATTAATTAACTCGTCGCTCTGCGCGCGGGTTTAATGAACTAGAAATTTTTGGGCACGCACGCGGCTGACGTTTCGAGGTTATGGTCGATTCGAGTGAAACAAAGAAGGCGCGATTATTATGTGTTTAAGACTGAATGTCGTCTGATGCCATTGAAACTTGAGTCTTTATCGCTTCAAGAGCGAGAGAGATCGATATCAACGCGAAAAGGTGATTTAACTTCGACAGCTCGAAGTTTTGGTTCAAGATAATAAAAAAAAAAAAAAAAAAAAAATACTTATACCAAGGTTTATGTACATAGAATAACTGGTAGAGAAGTTTGTTCCTCTGTTTTAGGTTAGGTCCGACATGACATAAAAGTTACGTAATTAAAAAAGGGGCATCACTTAAATACTGATATTTCGAGTAGCGTCTTTCGGATAAAACCTAACCAGAATCAATCCTCATCTAGCTTATCTAAACTTAAAATTGTACGCTTTAGGCACAATATCTTTTTGGCTCTTGTATGTTGTGTGTATGTATGTGTGCATGTATGTGTGTTTGCCTTGAAATGCTGGGATTCCCCTGTCTGGCCATCACGTGTCAATTGTCTTTTCGGCGCATGGGTGGCCCTGGATCTTCCTCATCTGGTCGCGCCCTGGCGTCGCCCAGCACAGACTCGCGGCAACTGTAATAATGAGAAAGAAAAAAAATTGAATTAATCCATGTTTTAATAACGCCAATTAATTAATGTAAAGATAATTAAGCACGCTTAATCGTCCGTGAAGACTGTCGAACGATTGTCAGAACCGTCTGTTTGTCGAATGAAAAACCGATGTGTGTCAGTGGTTGTTTGTTTTGAGGAGCGAGATAACGCGAGATTTTCGAGTTGATTTCGAAAAATAACGTTATAAATTCATTGGTTTCTAGGTTGATTGACACTTTCGATAAAAACATGTTTGAGAAAGTTCTTTTATGCGGATTGAGTAAATATAATCGCGTCGAAAACAAGAAGCGAGGTATGCGAAGCGCAAACAACTGTCCTACACTGCATAATACATCGTTGTTCCTGAGTGTTCATTTGAGTAAAACCAAAAATTACTTGAGTGGCGTCAATAATATTTGCCCGATAATCAAAATATTTGACACGAATTTAATTTTCCAATATCAACGGGAAGAATTTAATATTCTTCATACAGTAACAATTGAAATCGAATAACTTTAAATTTCATCTAATATCGGTTAATTGTACAACGACGCAAACACTGAATTAATTATCATTTCACATTAGAAGAAAAGAAAACCGAAGCACGTCAAAGTTTGGCTAACAAATACACTTTGAAATTCAATTTTAATTATAAATCAATATATCGACATGGTATCTCAATAAAATTCCTCTTTTTAACATTCTCCACTCTGATTTCTCTATTGCGCCATGAAGAGGAAAAAAGAACGAGCCAGAAACACCTCGTCTCCACACTTAATTACGAGACCGTGCGCATCTGAGCAAACAGCCGCGTGCGTGCACGTAAAACGTCAAGATAAGGGGTATCATATGTGTGCAGACTTACAGAACAGCTGAGCGGCCATTATGATGATGAGGATCGTGCAGTAGTCGTCGATGAGGTAGCCGAAGAGCATGTTGCCGAAGAGCGAGCCGAGACGGCCGATGAACAGCGTGATGGCCGTGGCCATTACCCTGAAAGCAGATAAAGGAGAGGGAGACGATGAATCGACCGTTCGTTCATTTATACGAGATTTTGCGGGTTATTCATTATTTCATTGCTTTTTTAAAGATATTAAATTGTAATGAAATGAACATGATTATTTATTAGTAAAATGTCAGTGATACTGACTATAAAATAATTTTCCTAAATAAATATGTGTAATTTGAGTAACGAATGCAGCCCCGTCTTTATCGGTCAATATAAAAAGAAATCAGTATAACATATACTTTATTGTGATTTAATTATTCAAGTTAAATTGTTTGTATTTATAAACACTCATTCTAATTAAACCGAATCGCCAATCAATTATTTATTTTTACCCTGGAAGTTATCGATCATACGTGATTCTTCATATCAACGACATTTTTCCGTAAAAGGACGCACCATTTAGCCAATCAATCTTTCGGTCTCTACCGTATATGAGTCTGCAGAGATAAGTAAGGCAATATTGCCAAATGCAATGCAACGACACGCGCGCACTTGTTGAGCGAAATTTTATTTTCACCGAGTAAGACGCTGTCCCGAGATATCTGACGCTGCTAAATTGAGATTTAACGATCAGCAATCGACGACGTTGATATTCGGTAATCGAAAGCATATGACGTTGCGTACATGTGACTCTTGTATTATGCTTTAAGTGGCAATCTCTTTAGATGCGTCTTTCACTCTTTATTATATCACGATAATCTTTTCCGTTAGTTCATGGCTATTGATGCCGAATCGTGACTTTCATTGCGATCACATGTATAGTCTAATGTAGAATGAAAAAAATAAGAAAGAAATGTTTGGCTTCGGTATTGATCGCCAGCTTTGAATAAGTTACAGTTTCGCATTGTTTATTGTATAGAAAGTGTCACTTTGTAAAACTGTATACAGGCGCAATGTGCGATAAAAGTGTCACAGGAATAAGTATTCATCAAATAATTAATTTAAATAATTTTTTTATGCGATTCATATACACCGTGCCCCATTTTCATTTATAAGTCTAAATAACTTTTTAGGGTGGCCAACAGTTTTTCAATGAAAACTTCTACTTTCATTTCATGGTTAAAATACATAATTGAAAAATTTCTTTATTACTATTTCAAAAGACACGTGTAAAGTTTTCTATTATTTACTCTTATTTATAATAATGTATGGGTAGATTCTGTAGCTTTCGCAATAAATCGATATTTCTTGAAATCGACAAAAGGAGTAAATAGTTCTAGAAAATTTAACTTTTAAAACGTGGTATAGAAGTTAGAGCACAACGAGAAGAAGGATGAAGTTTTTAACAGTTATTTTAGCAGAATACATGCTCATAATTTTGTTCGTCGGAATAGGAAACTCAAATAGATGGCCAGAGATATTGAAGCAGAAACTACAGAATCTAAAATCACATCACGTTACCTTTTTTCTTAATTTTTATCAGAATGTAAATACTTTTGAAGGGCATCTCGCGATCAAGACGATAACTGAAGAAATACCAACTATGACTCTTCATTCAGAAAATTCAGGATTAAGTTTTAACAGACGATCATTTACCTCAATTTTTAATAACCTACGTCATGTGACAGTAAATATTATCATTCAAAATGTATGCAACATAAATAGTTTACAACATTTTGTGGATCGTTTCGTGTACCTGCAACCTCTGAATGTTACATATCCCAAATTTCTAGCTGTGATATTCAATGACAATAAGAAGCCAATAGAATTTCAAGTACCACTTCGATATGCTTGGTTAAACAATTTATTGGACTTTACTATTTTAGAAGTCAATTCAAAAGACCAACTTGCGATTCTTCACTATTTCAATCCATTTTTCAACCATTTTACAAAAACGAACTTCACTTCAGACGTTGAAATTTTTCCTGATAAATTACGTAATGTTTACAGGTATCCATTCACGCTATTTATTTACAGAGAAAATTTTATAAATATTGATCAAAATAATAGCCAAATAAGACTAAATGATGATTATTTCTTTCCCCTCATTGAAATTGCCCTCGATATGATAAATTTTCATACACTATACGCCAGATACAACGCACAAGATTTTGCTCTGCCAAATCTACTGAATACCACTGCTGAGTACATTATACAGAACAAAGTTAATGCCTCCGGTTCACCGCTTGCTTTAAGTTTGCGATCCCCAGATGCTGTGACCATGTTCACGGAATATGAGTTTGCGCAAAATGTAGCTTTAGTACCAATTTTACCTCTTAGCAAGATATCTATTCATCGTGGAATAATAGAGAACTTCTTTGTTCTCGCGTTAACTGTCATTAGTTACATTTTTATATTGAGACTTTTGAAAATCAGTGATTGGAGTGTTTTGCACTTACTTGGTATACTTTTTGGAGTAACAGTGCCTGAAAAGGTATCAAAGATAGTGAATAATGTTACCTTCATGAGTTTTGTTGTTATCTCGCGGATTTACATATCAGATTTTCACTTGGACGTCATGGACATTCAAATTATTTATGGAGAAAGACCTTTTAATACCTTCCAAGATATCGACGAATCACAATTGACACCTTATATTTCTTCAAACCTATTTAATACGGTTTTTGCGGATAATAATGATCGGCACGTTAAAAACATTAGGAATAGAACACAGCAAATCGAAAATATTTGGTCATGCGTGGATCTTCTGAATTCGAGCAAAGACGCAATGTGTATACTGGTCAATTGGAATGCACAAGCTGTCATGAAGAAATACAGAAATTCTGACGCTTCATTGAAAGTCAAAATGGCGAAGCCTGCATTTTCCACAGAAATGGCGATTTATGTTTTTGAACAATCGTCACCTTACGTAGATAGATTTCAAGAGGTGTTCCGGTCAGTCTATGAGTATGGAATTTGGCACAGATGGAACGGAAGGCAACGAATGCAAAGTGAATTTACTATTTCTGGAGAAACTTCGAAAAATCTGTTTCTTACGGAATTAATTGTGATTTCAATATTTGAATATGTCGTTGCTTTCATTATCTTTGGTATTGAAATAATCACATATCACATTAATAACCAGGGTTTTTTTCTGAATATTTGGAAAAGAATTTAGAAACTTGGTGTTGTTGACTGTATATTCTATTCTATTTTGTTCGCGTGTGTATCTTGTGTACACGAAACACACATGAGTAATTGAGTTTTTGTTGCACTTGGTTAAAAAAATAGTATAATATATGAATAGTGCGCGACGCAGTTGATTTTTTCTAATTCCTTTTACGTATTTATCGACCTTAAAGTGGTAACTTTAACACATACAAAATTAAACTTACATTTTTCTCACAAATAGCATGCATTTAATATTTAAACTACGAAAGTAGTATAGATAAACAAAACGTCATTATTTATTTTTGTACAGTCGATAAAGTCAAAAGAAATATCGTACATTTCGCTTAGTTTTGTAAAATGTTTCAAACGAAAAATATGATGCGAATAATTTTTATCTTAACCATTCAAAAATGTATTATATAAAATTCATTATAAACTTGATACTTTTCTTTAATATCGTCAAAGGAAATGTAAATGATTGGCAGATTGTCTTAAAAGAAAAGATAATAAAAGATATACAACCTTATCAAGTAACATTTTTTATAGATCATATAAAACAATCTCAAGTGAATATTTTAACAAATTTTCTGAAAACAATGATTCAAGATTGGCCATCGGTATTTTTCGATAATCAAGTTTTGAAATTAGCTGGTTACAATAAATCTTTAGATATGTCAATTTTGAATAGTCCTAGACATGTCTCATTACATGTGATTATTACTTCTGACGTTCCTCACGTATCAATCGAAAGTCAGTTGTGTAAATTCATTGATTTTTTTGCACAGTGGAAACGATTGAATGATATGCAAGCACAATGTTTAGCTATTATATTTGACTCCACCCAATCTTTTGACATAACATTAAAATACGCCTGGTCGAAAAAATTTTTGGACTTCTCAATAATTGACGTTAGCTCAAACAATTTTATCTTTCTTCATTACTTTGATCCATTTTATAATCAACTCACTAAAGTTCAATTTAATTCTGGAACAACTATTTTTCCAAACAAACTTCGCGATGTGAATAAGTATCCTTTTGTTATGTTTGTCTATCAAGATCAATACATCAGCGTTACCGAGAACGACTCGAGCGTATCGGTAAAATTCAACGATGACTACTTCTTTCCCCTTGCTAAAATCGCATTGGAGATGATTAATTTTCGCATAATATATTATGCTCCGAAAGATAAGGGCTATGTTTTAACTAATTTGTTGGCCAGTTTGGAGAAACATTTAATACAAGGTGATGTAAATGGTTCTATTTTACCTTTGCCATTAAGTTTAACGATTTCTCGCGCAAAGTATGTGTATATGGAGTACGATTCAGCTTTGTATGTAGCAATTGTGCCTATTCTACCGGTCACGATTTTGAATGCTCCATATGATATTTTTGTTTACATTCTTCTGATACTGACTATATCGACGTGTTTGGGCTGGATAATAAGAGTACTGAAGATTTCATATGAGTGGAGTGCTATCGATGTCATTAGTATTCTGTTCTCTCTATCGGTAGCCAAAAAGCCTTGGAATTCTGCGGACAGAATTATTTTCGTGTGTCTAGTATTCTTAGCTATGAATTTTTCAGCAAATTTTTACTCGAAACTCGTAGGCATTGAGATGATTTACGACGAGCGCTCCTTTGATACCATTCAGGAGATCGATGAATCAGGATTTCAGCCCTACGTCAACGGCAAAATTTATGACGTCACTCTTGGCAATTATGATGATCCATCCATCAGAAACATGAGACAACGTGCGAAAAAAACAGCAAACATTGGAAACTGCATCGAAAATCTGCGTTACAGCAAGGACAAAGTCTGCCTTCTGATCAACTGGAATGCTCGTGGTGCTGTGAACCGACTCACAAATCTTAATGGTTCGTCCACCATAAAAGTAGCTAAACCAGTATTCGCTGCTGAATTAGCAATGATTGCACTGGAAGAAGCTTCACCCTATGCTGATAGACTCCAAGAATTGTTTCGCAAGATTTATGAATCTGGTATATGGCACAAGTGGCACCGAGGGCAACAGAACAGCCAGTCGTCGGTGCTCAAAATGAAAGAAAAGGTTGTTGAAAATGTACTGGTCCTGGAGTTGATATTGATTATGTCCACGGGTTGCCTTTTGGGATGTTTATATTTTCTGTTTGAGTTAATTTTGCATGATAATAGAATTACTATCGATGGTAGATAAAAAGAATGACCATCAAGATTTTAAAGTAGCAGTTAGAAAAAAATTTGCATTGTTGAACAAAGTTATATTGAAGCCAAGAAAAAAGGCATTCAATTTTGTAGGCCAATCATATGAAAAGCAAACACATCGTTAAACAGATCACAAAAAGTGGAAAGATCCCGAAGAAAATGAGATTACAAAAATTTTAGAAGGCTCTTTCCGAATAACAAGTCACAATTAAATTACATAATCCGTCGATATATTGTAATTAACTTATTATATCGTACTACAACGCATTAATTTCAGCGATTCTCGAGTGCATTTCGCACGATTCAGACGGAATGGAACCGTGTCCTTATCGGGAATTACTCACACAACGATATTCCGCCGGCGGCCAGTCGGAGAGATAAGCCGTCTCTGAATCGACGAAAAAAAATCGTAAACACGAGGTGATAGAAGGAAAAAACAATATCATTAGAGCAAGTATTTGTAAATAACCGTCTGACCTGCATTCAGTAGCCACCGTCTTATCAGCTATCTGCAGTGATGTTTATTTTCTTTCACCAGTTTTCGTGAATTAGTTTCACGCATAATTTTACGTTACTGATTCTAAAGTTGTTGGGCATAGTTGTTGACTTTTACGTAAAGTTCGTATAAGGATATCTTTTTCATATTTATTTAAGTGGCTTCGACAAAAGTGCTTTAACTTTTTTATGTAAAAATAAATTATTAAATCTGTTACATAATAACTAAAATATTTCAGATCAAATAATGTCTTAGATTTATCCTTAACTGCTTGACTCATTTGTTATTTTAGCCAATCGTTCAATTAAAGTATTTCATGTCAAATTAAACCTATATCATAAATAATAAAATATCGATTGCTTACCTAATGTTCGTGGGAAAGAGTTCGACGAGTAGGCAGAATATGACGCTGATGTTGAGTGATGTGAAGGCTTCGAAGATGCACGAGAGTATTAGATTCTGCGTCGACGTTTTCACAAAGAAGAAGGCGATCGTCACAGCACACGAAATAGTTGCCGTGAACACTGTAACAACAGAAGAATATTGTATTATTATTTCGTTTTCTTTATCATGGTAACAAGTTCTTCGGAAACCGATAAAAATTCCATTGTCGAGTACACGGATATTTATTTTGCAGCGCGCACTCGATTCGACAAATGGCTTTATCTTTTCGAGAGTCGCACTTGAAGTAGCCGGGTAAATATAAACCGCCGATATCGGCGCTGAATGTGAAAAATTGTAATCCAGTTATAATTGAAATTATACATATCCTGATAGAGATATAGCGTGGTACCTGATAAAGTTAATTTAAATTTTCTAATGACTGATGATAACGCCGTTAAGTTTTTATCTTTTCTCGGAAAAAATATAAGCGATTAATTCAATTAAAAGAACAATCTTATAATTATTTTAACAATATACGGTTACAAAACGCGGCTTCTGAATGAATTGATTTTTTATTATTCAGTTACTGTAATTATTTGTAAAGAAAAGAATATACTGTTAGCTTAAAAGAAAAAAAAAATAAAAACATCTCTTGCATTTAAGCGTAGGATATCCGTCTTTTTGTTTATTTGTAGCCATTGATGTGCTTCGAACAAAGAAATTTAAGCTTTAACTTAATTTTGCTATTTATTCTTATTTACAAATTTTCTAATGTATATTTTATCAGTTGAAAATAAAATAAAAGTTCATTGAATGAAATGATATTAATCATTTTTTTTAAACCCACTAAGAAATCCTACTCTTCTATTTCAAAATTTTACTTTATAAATCTCAAAATTAAGCTTTCGTCACTTACTCTATAGCAACAAATATTAACCTTCAACAATCGATCAACAAAAGTACATACGCAAGTAAACGCGGTAGCCGAGGCGCTCGACGGTTAGCGGCAGGAGTATGGAGAATGGCAGGCAGGCGGCGCCTAGCCAGATGGAGTTCACGTATACACTCGTGTGTATCTGGACGTCACAGCCGTAGGGGTCGGTCATCAGCTCCAACTGTAATGAAGGCATTTTGCTGATTTAATAATCAATTTCTCTAAGATGAAAAAACGTGTACTACTTTGGAATAAGCTTAGGCAACTAGCTGAGCTTTTACAATAAGAGTTAATTTTGTCGATTAATCCATTTCTTCTCAAACGGACATTTTATAGTCGATATTTTACACAATATTTAATTTTCATCAACTTTGAAACTGACTGCAGATTCGGAAAGAGCAGGCAATTTTACATGGAAAAAGTTATTTTTAATAGTTATTTTTTATTATTTTTATATTTTCTTTGTTAAAAACAAATCTACTATAAAATGTCCGCTTGGAAAGAAATGGGTTAATGTGACCGATGAAAGAACTCACGTCAGCGGAATCATTCGAGGCGGCGAGTCTCTTTGATACGGTGCAGACGCTGGCAAACTCCCCTGGGAATGTCCTCTCGAACGCGGCGAACCTCTGGAAAAGCTCGGGAAACCAGGTCATGAGGGAGTAGTAGGTTGAGGTCATGCAGAACATGATGGAGCCGGTGATGCAGAGCCGCTTTGTGTATGGCTTGCGCATCAGCGTCTTCATCTGGGACTTGGAGCTGATCAGCAATTCCTTCAGCTTCTCCTTCTTCGTGGACGAGGACAGCTTATCGGCCGACTTCTCCGACTCGATCGCCGGTGTTTCGATCTGGCTGACCAGAGCGCTTATCGTCGGGCAGGACGACGACGCCAGTATGTCCTGCGGGATACAGAAATTCGTTAGGTGTGTCTTGTTTGTCTACTTTGAATTTTAATATAATATTTTTTCATAATCTTTAATTTTCCCACTACTTCTATAAATCTTTCATTCAATATGGCAGCACAAACACTGTACAATTACTTTATTTTTCATCCCATCCATTCCACAATCCTCAACAGCTAACGCACCTTGAACTGCTCGGCTTTCTTGCCGGTATTCTCCACGAACATGCGTGTGAGCACCTTCAGCAGCAGCTCGCACTGGCCGTTCTCGGCGAGGTATTTCGGCGTCTCGGGCAGGCTGAGCAAGTAAAGGCCAACGCACAGGGCTGGTAAAGCGCTCGTGAAAACAAAGAGGTTCCACGAGCTGAAGAAGAAGCCCGAGGTCTTGAAGGCGAACTCCAGTGGTATCACCGCCCAGGCGAATACTGAAAAAGAAAATGGATTAGTGGTTTTGTAGTTTAAGGTGTAATTTTAATGAACTATGGATATTTTTACATTTCATTTAGGTAAACTATGCAAAGTATAGTCTTTTCTGCTGAAAAAGCACACGTGAGATGTTACACGCTGTAATTTCACAAGACTTAAAAACCAGAAATGCACTAAAACTTAGTTTAAAAATTGTCTGTTTACTTTTATTATTTCTTTTAAAATGCAGAAAAAATTCATTTATGGAAAGTTTTTGTAAGTTCCTATACAAGTACTCGGGTGAAAGATTCTACATAAATTTTGTTGAAAAGTGTACATAGAATGATTTTTACATACGACTTGAAGGAATTATAAAAGAAATAACGTGATCTTCGCAATTTCTCAAAAGGTAAAACAGACATTTTTTTAACTAACAAGGGAAGTACCAGGGATGCGGGTCCTGGATTTGTCTAAAACTGTAGGAGGTACTTCTTTATGACAAATAAAAAGACACGTGTCTCGGGGTTTTTCTGAATGGGCCGTTTGTTCCGAGACCCAAGCTATTTTTAATGAGACACAGCTTAAATTAAAGCTTTTTTGCCTTCTTTTATAAACTTTCCAGCCGATTTATATGACAGAAATATTCAGAAACCTATAGCCAAAGAAAGAGACCACATTTTTATCAAAAATTTTTCATTTTAGACATAAAATAGAATGTGTCTCTGAACAAAAGACCCATTCAGAAAAACCCCGAGACATGTGTCTCATTATTTGTACTATAGAAGCATCTCCTGCAGTTTTAGCCAAATCCAGGACCCGCATCCCTGGTGCTCCCCTTGTAAGTTGTGGCGTTTTTCTGATTTCTAAGTCAGATGAGATTTTGGCGTGAGATCTCATGTCAGTTTTTTCGTTCGATCCAATAATGTAATTTCTCCTCTACTCCACGTCTCTTAAACTTACACGCTACGGCTATGACTCCGACAGCCCACGACGCCTCCATCCACGAGAGGATCTGGTTTCTGTGCCTCGTCGGCTGGAACTCGCCGAGGTACGAGAACACGATCGACAGCTGTCCAGTGACTCTACAACATAATCAACGAAAATAAGCCTTCTTTCATTCATTGAATTAAAAAGATAATACGAGTGTAAAGATTCTTACCCGATGCCGCTGAGGAACTTGAGGAAGACGAAGGTCCAGTAGCTAGGGACGACCGAGGCGAGGGCGTCGACGGAGAACTGGATGAACAGAGAGCACAGCAGGGCGACTCTGCGGCCCTTCAAATCGGCCAGGTATCCCCAGATGCCCGATCCAACTACCATACCTGCAATTTTTACATCCTATTGTCACAACCTTCTTTTCTTTATTCTCATCGGTAATAAATCTAATCCGGATTCTGTTTACATAAAAATTAATTATCCGATTCTTCTTATTTTCATGATTTATTCCACGACCAAGTCACCGACTCTCTTCAATCATTAAATCGCCGCCGTTAAATCGCAAATCCAATACAACGTAATAATTATTCATCTGCATGCATCATCGCGCTTATCGTCAATCTAAAAAGCATCATCAATTACCACGCGGCTAGAGTTTTTCCATAAAATCCAACACCGATCTCCGCCTATATAATTTATATATATTTCTCTTGATTTACGAGGGACAGGATAGTAAAAGCGATTTTATCTTTTTCCCATCACTTTCTGGATAAAGAAAAACAGTTTTAGGTATACCTCAGGATCATGTTGCAAGCTAATGATTAATCAAAGATCTTCCGCTTATAGAGAGTTTTGCGCGCATTGACTATTAATTCGTGCGCCTGCGCGTCCGACACTTGCTCGGCACGTGTGGAATTAATTATATGCGTTAGCTGGAAGCGCGGCGCCGATGATCAGATTATCGGCGGAGATGCGAGCGTTGGTGTGAAGATGTTCTGAATGGTTTTTTCAACGTTTATACGCGATCAACGATTTTTCAATGCCAATAATACACAAAGGGGTTTAGAATTTCGTTATAACAATGAATATTTAAACAAGGTGTATTGCCACTAAAACAAACTAAGTTAGCAAAAATCCTAATGTCTTCAAAACCGTGCGACCCGCGAGAGCGCTCCAAATTTTTTCTGACGTCACTAACGAGTGCTAACAAGATCGCGTCATCGAGGAAATTTCACGCTCGCGTATTTACACGTTCAATTGAATCCATTACGATTTACAGCTTCTTCGTTCTGTTTGCACAACGGACTGCTTTCTTCTCATACGCACTTACCACCCCTTGTAACATCGCTAATCATCTTACAAGTTGCGTTTACCTAACATGGGCGCCGCGTTGATTCGTCCTTTCTCAATGGTGGACATCTGGAAGTCGCAGGCTGCGGTGGGCACGACGAAGCCCACGCTGGTGATACAGAACGCGCAGTTCATGTATATCAGCGCGCAAACGGCCGCTATCTTTATATTGAATTTCCCAAAGCCTGCGAAATAGTAAAATCAATGGCCAAATTAATTACGGCCCGATGATTCATATATATATTTATGAATTATAATGAAAAATACGTCACCTGTCAGCTCGACGGCTTTTTGGGCATCGGCCTCCTCCATGTACATCTCTGAAATGAGCGGAAAAATAAAGAATTACGTGTCTACACTTTGAGTTGTATTTTCTGCAACAGCGCGCAATCGGAATTCGCGTTGTTGAAAATCGAGTTTGAACAATTGCGCGCTTGTCCGACACGCGCGGCGAAACCGGTAATTAAGTAATTACCCGCGCGAGTGCGAATGTTTAACATATCATTTGAATGTAAATTATTTTGAACGGCTCGTCGGAAGTTTTTATACATCTATATTCCGTGTATATTTTTCATGTTAATATAAACCGTAGAGATTTCCCCCCAGGGCAGAATCTCGACAGAAGACATTATATTATGCATTGTATTCGCAGATTAACGATAAAACTAGAAATCGCTGAATTACTGTTCAAGATTAGCATATCTGTCACTGTATAAAGAATCACTTAACGAAGGATATCTCTAGAACATCAGGATTTTAAAAATAAACCAGTGTTCTTTTAAATACAATATATCACAATTATTTCAACCTTTCTTCACAACAATATTCAATAATTTTTATATATTCGCACATCCATTGCAATCTTTCCAACAGACACTCGCAGTTTCTTTTCCACACATACACGATGTATATATGTACTTCCCACTTCCGTGAGAACTTCGTGTCTTCAATGAACAGCCAGACATACACACGTGACGAAAAATTGTATGTCTACTCACTGGCAATGCAGGAACCTCACACGGCAGCTAGAACCTCCAGCAAGCTTTTGTCCTCCTCTTCTTCCTCAGTGTTTTCAGGCAGACGCCGACGGTCCAGCGGTGATGAGGACCTGTGCGGCCGCTGCTACCTGCCTCAGCGCTACGATGACATCCAGATCACGTGTGCCTCACTCTACCCCTGCCGCGCGGCACCTGCAATGAGTTTCGTGGTTTTGATCAGTTGAGTTGATTGCGCTCGACTATGTGTATACATGCGCAAGAGTGAGATTGGGATCGAGAAAGAGAGGATTCGGGGTTACGTAAGTGGTAGGAATTGTTATGCTTTTTTCGAAATATTTGTTGTTACTGTATTAGGATAATTTTTGAAGGAAATGAAACCGTTGGCTTTGTTACTCTTACAAATTCTTCATTGGATAAATTAATTATTTGAAATCCGAATGTAAATGAAAATGTACAGATAACCGAGATGCTTATATATCCTCCTCCGCAATTGTGTAATGGACGAAGTGTTGTGTGATTAAGAAGTGTTTGCTTGAAACTCTGAACGATAGGTAATTTGTTGCCGGCGGTGGGAGGATCTTATTTTCTCCGTATAATCCGGCACTGATTGTTACGGCGTAATCGATTAGTATAATAAAGCGGAAATAGTACAATAAGCGAGTATTACGGAGACCCAGCGTGCAATCACAAGAAACTACAATTATAATTACGTTGTAAAGATATAATTCTAACGTAGTTAATGCAGAAGGCGAGAAATGATTTATTGCGAGCCGAATGTGAATCATTGATAATGAAATGCGAAGTTTTTTTTGCAGTTTCTCAGTCCCCTTCGTCGATTTATCGCGGATTTCAATGTTTAGTCTGCGGATGCTCACTTAACTTCAACTCTATCGCAACAATAGGCCGATATCATTTTTATGCGCGACGCGATAGACCTTTGTAAGTGTAACAAGTGGCACTTGGCATTGTTTTCTTTGAGAAAATGCTTCACTAATCGTCGAATAATAAGAGGAAAGTCATTTCTCTTCACAATGAATAGTTATATATTATACTATAACTATAAGATACTTTTCATTATCCACATATTTCTTATTGATATTACAATTACCAAAGTAACTTTGTACCGTACAAAATTAATCTTATTACCGAATACATTTATAACCGTCTTACTCGTGCCAAAATAGCTGCAAAAACAGTCCCAATCTCCGCACCAATTTACGTAATTAATCACACACACCACACCGTATTTCAAATGATAAACGAAGAAGAAAAGAAAAAAGAAAGAAAGAAGCGAAAACGGATACACGCATCGAGGGATAATCGCGCAGCTGCGCAAATGTGTCGTCACGAGCCGATCGGCAATTAGCTCTCAGAGTAAGTACACACAGAGATTCTCTCCTTCTGTCTTTTTTTTCGCGCGGAACAATTGTCCTAACATGACGACTCGTGGTCTTATCGAGCACGGCGCTCACGTGTGTCGTCTCCGGTAGCGAACGGACTCTGTTTGAGCAATTCATGTTTCGGCTAAAAGCGCCTTAAAAGATTATCGCCGAGACGTGTCGTTAATTTTTATGGTATCGTTTTTTACGAGCATTTGCACGATTTACCAGTGTTTTAAAAACGAGTAAAATAATGTGAACAGTATGTTTGTTTGTTGGTTCGAACAAACGTGGTTTTGTCGGAGTTATCGGTGTTACGTATGATTTTCAATTTGGGAGGTCTGTTAAGCCGAAGGTTATATAGGACCTGATAATTCGATGTACTAAAGCGACGAAGCAACTTTTTAGAATCTCAGTGGCAACTGCGATGCTAATGTTCTCATCAAATTTGCTATTCTACAACTTTTTTATCATCATCAAGATTTATTGGCTGTTTATTTTTTCTTTACGTCTGAGATTCAATCTTTTGAAATATTATGTACACCCGTAATTTGAAAAACCCAATTGCCAATTGACACGTATATATTATTCTAACTAACTAGGAGAGGGTCTGGGGTCCTGATCACGGATTTGGTTGAAACTTTGGGATAAGTTGTTGGATACAGAAATATGAAGAAAGCTGCAATAATAAACCCTAAGGCTAAAAAAAACTAAAGTTCTGGGCACTTTAGCTTTATTTCGAAGAAAGTCTTGAAAAACTAGAGAATACGAGCTTTCATTTAGTTTTTAAGGATTAAAAAATATGGATTCCTTCCAAATAAATAAAGGTTTTAATTTGAGCATCGAAAATGCACTGTTTAATAGCCAAAATTCACTGTTCGACAGCCTGCGTATTTTGATGCATATTTTAATCCTTAAAAAAGAAAATTAAAGCACATTTTCTCTAGTTTTATTTTCTCTCCTTAAAATGATATTTAAGACTTTCTAAAGTTAAATAGTTATCGTTTTAAGAAAAGATTTTTTTCAAGACTTTCTTCAAAATAAAACTAAAAGTGCCCAGAACTTTAGTTTTTTTTTAGCGTTAGGGTCTAATATTGCACCTTTCTTCATATTTCTATATCCAAAAACCTATCCCAAAGTTTCAGCTAAATCCGTGATCCGGACACCTGACCCTCTCCTAAATGAATTTTTTTTTTAAATTCATTCATTGTTCAACACACCTCTTACCTCCCAACCTATCGGCACCGCGCGCTGCTCTACAACTCACCCTCTAGCGCGACTGAACGAGACTGCGGCCGAAGGTTACCTCGTGCTCGAATTATATTTGATTCGACGAGCGGCTGTTGAAAGAGAGAATCTCTTTGAGAAAGCGAGCAGCAATCGACTTGGCAGCGCTGCAGAACACGCGCTTCTGTTATGACATTTTATCGGGTCGAAAGTTGATCGCGGCCGCGGGGTTAACGGGTACATACGCGCGATTGTTTGTGCGTGCAATTTTTCGTTGATAAGTGGTAATTTTTTTTCTTATTAGGATAATAGCTGCTGATGTAGGTTGTACCGATATGTGTATAGGCGGTGTGTATTATATAGATCACGTGATATTTGCTTTTTTTTCGGTCAATGAACTTGAATATTTAGAATTTGGAAGTCTGTATGGTTTTTGGTAGACTAGTTCGATGGTAATTGATAATTAAGAATCGCTACAAATTAATGAACAACTAATAATTTCGAATTTTTTCTTCGGCAAGTCACAAAATGAGACCTTCAAAACTAAAATCGATTGAGAAAAAAAATTCCAGTATTTTATCAATAATTGTTTGTGGGTCCGATATCTGTTTTTAAAATATTGACATTTTGTTAATCAATATAATTTTAAATAAATAAATCACATTACAACTACGGATTTTTAAATTTTAGATAACCGCTTCATTTCATCCTGCTTTCACTATAGGAAGTCGCACATGAACACCTCCTTAAAATACGATTCAATTCGAATACCGTTTCCTTTACAAATATTTTTAATAAAAAAATTTTTCGAAGAAACTATAGTCACTACTTAAGGAAAGTCGGGCACTGTACAGTAATTCCCCGACTCTTTTCGAATAACAGCGGCAAGGAAAGATTTATTTATTTTTATTATTCTTCGCACGACTCCGCAAAAGATACTAGTGTGGGTTTCGGTTTTTTCGATTTTTTACTGCGCTCATGACGGATTATATACTTCTTCGAAGCTTCTTCGACACTTTCCTCAGCCAGTTCCTTTCATATATATCACTCGCGTTCTGTTACATTATTATTCAAATAAGAATCACTTTAAAATTTTAATTTCTCGCCATCAAAACTCCCCCGGCGGCTTTCTATCACACTTTTATTCTACTTTTGTCACATCACTTGTTTCTTTTTTTTTAATATTTTTTTACACACTTGTGCCGCAGAACGACAATTAATAAAAGAAAAAAATACAGTTAGGTATGCCAAAAATAATAATAATAAAAAAAAACAATGTTTCATTAATATCCCCACACATACACACGCATACCGCACATGCAGCATGTACCCATATATATATATCCACCAAACTCACTCTCTCCTCCACACGCAAATTTTTACCTGTTGCACTATTATATATATATCTATCTATCTTTTCTTCGACTCTTGAACAAAATGTACAAGTATTTAACACACCAAAGACTGTAAAGCGACCGGCGCACGCGACTTGCTCGTTCGCTCCGCGGCGCGGCTCCTCCTTTTTATCGGGGCGCCGCCGGCCGATTGCTAATTAGGCGCTCGCCGACGCCGCCGCCGCTCTCTGCTCTCAGTGCGCGTATATCCCCCTCCTATAAGCCCCCCAACGCATCGCACACGCTTTAATCCCCCCCGCACGCGCGCGAGTTTCGAAATCGCGCGGATTTTTAGCCGTGTGATGTTCTGTACGCGCGGAGCAAGGATTGAGAGAGCGTGAATGATGAGAGGAGTTTATAGGAGGCGAGGAACAAATATTGTATTGGACAAGGGTATGAGTACTTTTTTTTATAAGATAGTGGAATGGTTGTAAGAATTGAGGATGGTTTCTCATATTTTATTATAATTATAAGATGGTTGTACGAAGAGATGTTAAAAGTATGGTATTTTCACAGAAATTTCAAATCTCAACTGGACTTGAAAAAGAAACCGCAAGACATACGCATCTCAGACGTACCTTTAAAAATATCTTGGCACGGAGATCCGAGGTTATTCTAAGTGAACTGCGCGTTTTGAAAAATACGATACTTCTATAATTGTAAAATATAATTCAACCAAATATATTCTCCATTATCATTAAAAATTTCCAAAACGCTCGTAATGATTAAAAAGGACGTGTCACTGAGAACTCCAAAAACAAGGCTACATATATTTATCACACGCGGATGAGCTGCATTCCATGCATTTCGGAAACCCCGACGCCTCTTCCAGCAGCTTATAACTTACTACTGTACGACCAAAGACCAACGCTTGCTGGCTGGCTACGTGCGAGAATCGGAGACTTGGCTGTTTATTTTGATTCCGATCTACCGGACACTATCGGCGTGGTCACGTTTTTTAAATACGCACGAAGCGAAAACTTTCGACTCGATTTACAAAAGATTCGCGTTACCAGCACGCTCGCTCGCTCGCTTCCGCGTGCGGATTTGCATAGCGGGGCTCTTTTCTTCTCGACGGCCGCGTTATAAACGCGTACGCGAGGAGCTTTGATGTAATTAAAGTGCAGTGACACACGAGAGAAGAGAGAGAGATAGTGCGTGAGTCGTTGCTTCTTTGGATGTGAAATTTTATTGGAGCTAATGTCTACGAAGCTATGGTTTTCATTTTTTATTATGCGTGTATATATATAGTAATATGGTATTTTTTTAAGACAGTAGTATTACACTAATAATTTTGAAAGCTTCGATATTTTTTTTTTCCATAAATTTAGTTCGTACAGTGCGAAGAGAATAAGAATTCTATTTGTTTGTGTCGACCAGCTATTTCTGGATCACGTGGATCACGAGCAACGATTAGTATAGGTTTGCATAAACTCACGATCGGAAGAAAATAACAAAATTACTATTAGCATAAGAAAAAACAAGTAAATAAAAGGAACATCCTCCACGTCTAAATATAGATTCTTGTAATTAGAGGTCGCAGCTTAATAGTAATCGCGGTGTAGCTTATTTATTTCTCAGCGATGATTCGCGCAGGTATGACCGGTTTCGGCGTTAGAAACAAGAACAGCCGACAAGCGCAGGGAAAGTTCAGAATTGGGTAAACTCTTTAGCATACGATAATTATATGCTAAATATAACTAGGGTATGGTAAAAAATGGAATCGTTGGGGTTCGGAGTAATGATTTTGTTTAGATGATAGAAAATGGACCTATTATTCATGTTTGACAAAGAATAAGTAAGAATGAGAAACTATCTTCTAAAAAATATATTTTGCTTCCTCCTAGAGGAAGCTTTGTGATAGTAAAAAAAAATTTGTCAAGAAAATGTGTTAGGAATGTTGTATATCACATTTGGAATCGAAATATACTATTTTTGGAAAATGTCCGTATAGATGTTCGTGTGTGTGTGTGTGTGTCCGTATACGCTGATATCTCATGATCTACTCAACCGATTTTGACGAGAGAGTGATAATTTTTTTAGATTTTGCTTACACAGTTGGGGTCAATATTCTGTTTTTGTCAAAATTGACTTTTTGTTTTCATAGCCATTTTTTAATTTTCAAAAATTTTTTTTTGCCAAGCGGGCCGAAAGTGCCACTTTTGTTCCCGGCACCCGATCGCGAAGGATGCATTTTCGGCCTCGCCAGTCAAAAAAATCGTTTACGCACCACGGGAAAAAATAAAGAATGCCTCCGATTTTTTTTTTAGTCGCAATTTCTTGAAAACGGCTCTATATCTGAATGGGGTGGGTGGCATTCGAAAGATAGGAATTAAAATAACGTAAAAATTGAAAAATGAAAAAAATGAGTTTTCTATGTCAAACGATTACGGGAATAAAATTGACTTAATCACTTCAAAATTCCTTGTAGAGTGTGGATAGCTCTCAGCCGAATTCTTTAAAATTTATTTGACCGGTGACGCGTGAAGTTGTTCCCTCGGCTTTTTTCGGTAGTTGCGCCCCCTATCTGGCTTCTCTACCCTGAGCTTTCCGAGTGCTTTTGTGAAACTTTGCATATTTACACGTTGTTGAGATTCTTAATGTGGGATTTCGAGAAAATTTCTTCTTCGCGCGTTGCGATAGGACTAAAGTGAAAGAACTTTCCTGCTCAAGCCATATATTATCGTTACAATAAATGAACAAGTTGGGAAAATTTTAATTTAATAATTGTCTGTAGATGAATTTATGGAATTTGTTTATGGGATCGAAGAAATAGAAATAAACTCATCCAAAGATATGCAGACTCTATCTCTCCCGAAATTCCAAAGCGATTTAAGGAGGATCATGTGCGACTCCCTCAAAGCAGTACGTAATGAAGACGTTACTTAAAATTTAATAAACCCATAGTTGAAATATGATTTATTTATTTATAATGATAGAGATAGTCAATGTATTATAAATAAAGTGTAACTAACATGACTAAGCAAACTTTTTTTAACAAAACGTCGATATTTCAAAAACAGTTATCGCCATCGCAAACAATTATTGATAAAACACTGGAACTTTTTTTTCTTTTTAATCGATTTTAGTTTTGAAGGCCTCATTTTATTCCTTACGTAATTTCATGCGCACTTGCCGAAGAAAAAATTCAAAATTATTCAAAATTCAGAAAGTTATAGCTAGTTGTTCATATAACTTCGTGCACGTGGGTAAAATAATATATTTTTTAAATTGGCTATAACAATCTGAGTTTCAAATAATTTTGAATTTTTCCTTCGGTAAGTGCGCATGAAATTATGTGAGGAACAAAATGAAACCTTTAAAACTAACATCGATTGAGAAACAAAAAAACTTCGTTTACGTTATCAATAATTGTTTGTGGTGACGATAGTTGATAGTAAGGAACAAAATGAGACCTTTAAAAATACATTCGGTTGAGGACAAACAAAATTCCTGTACGTTATCAATAATTGTTTGTGGTGATGGTAGTTGTTTCCAATATGCGACATTTTGTTGAAAAGTTTGCTTAGTCATGTTAAATAGACTTTTTTTGCTTCCTCCTAGAGGCAGCTTTGTAATAGTAAAATTTTAAGTTTCGTTAAACCGCTCTAGAAACATGATTAGAGGTGTTAGAAATTCATTTGGAGGAAGCTACGTGCCAATATATTGGCAGCGTTTTTTTAGCTTAAAAACAGTTTGCAACTAATTAAACGCAAACTAGGAGACATTGTAATAACGGATATCAACTGTTTCAAAGTCAGACACTACCTATTAATAATAGCTCTCCGATAACCGAAACAAAAGGTGACGGCTCTATTATATCAATAACCGAACCTCCCATTTATTTATCTATCGAAAAAAGGCTGGCGCGGCAATCATTGCGCAATCAAACGAGCACACCGACGGGCTGCGGGCTCGCAATACAATAATTTCTTCTATTCCTGGTGAGAAAACGGGGCCAGTAGAATTTGCATTATTCGCACGTAGCTCGTCCATTCAAAAGCTAATGAGGCGCTTTTCTCCAAGATTCTCTGAATTATTTCTTCTGTAAGGATGAGTGAATTTTTGTACCAGGCAATGTTTTCACCTACGGGAAATTGTCGACAACGATATCAACTACAATTAAACATTCCGACGTCTCAATTTCGCAGAAACCGACACCCGCGCGAAGAAAAGCCATCAATTCAGTCATGCGCGCGCCAACTGACAAATTCTAAGCCGCGTTATTTAATATTTATTGAGACCAATTAAGCCGAAGAAGAAGAAGTATACGTCGCGTCTCGTGCAACTAACTCGCCTCTGTCACTCTGATTGAATTTTTTTCGAAAACATTGTCTAGCAGAGCTGGCGATGCGTATATTCCAGCTGACTCATGATCCGCGCATTTCTTTTCTATCATATACACGAAATTGTTCGTTACTCCAGTTTTCGTCGCGTAGCTTTCGATTCGACGAACTAGCGATGCAGATTTATCTCGATAAATCGCGTGATCGGTGCGCATCGGGTCTTGGTTGATTTTATTGCGCGAATTTCTTTTCGCATCGTGAATGGACGAATGATAAGTGCATTTGGGATTAATTAAGTGTATCCGAGGTGTTAAAATTTACACCGGCTAGACGAAAAAGACGACGAGATAAAGTTTTATGGCGTAAATTTCGTCACAGCTCGGTCATGTAGTTTGATAGATGTACGGCGTCCTTTACGACTTGCAGAATGAGTCACAGGTAACTGAAAGCTTCGCGAGAATGTTATGAGATTTGTTTAACGGCTATTTTCGGAATTTTTTTATAAGAATTTTCTAGAATAAATAATGAATATATTTCTCGTGCGTGTATAATATGTGACGCATTTTATATGTTATTTAATAGATTTAATTAATCATCACAGAAATCTAGGTAACATTAATGAACATAGTGATTTTATAGCGGAGAATATCATTTAGATTACGATTATACAATGATGACGTATAGTTTATCCTGTCGTTATTTTATTTATTTGATTATAAAAAAAAAAATTAAATTTTAAATTTATCTTGAATATCTCGAATTTATTTAAGGTCAATTAGTAATTTTCTAGTACAACACACTTTGAACTAGTGATTTTCACCACGCGTTACGAGTGATAATTGACAGAAGTTAACGGTCCGCTTGATAAGAATTTGCGTAACGTATTAGTATCCGGATGTTAAATGTCAAAATCCTAATTTCGCGCGAAATATTATAAACTTTGCCTAGAAATGTTCTATTATACCACTAAACTAACATTCAACCTGTACTAAACGTTCCAGTAAAAACAAAATCAACAGCTGCATTGGTTTTCAATCGGGAAAGCGCCTAATAAGCACTGCACGCACACAGGCGTGTATAATTACGCGCGTTTCGTATTCAGGATTCGCGCGGCGCGTAAGTGGAACGCGCTACACAAGATCGGGATATTCTTCTCGATTATGCAAACTCTCGCGCGCGCTGTAATTTCGATTTTCAGGTCGTCTCGTGAACTTTTCCCGTCTCTATCGGCCCGATGTGAATCACATCGTTGGTTTATCCTTCCAGCTTATACCTACGCGTGAAAATACAAATTTAACCGACGCCTGTATTACGTTTGTTACATATTAATGAATTATGTATGTACCGTGCAAAACAACAAAAAATTCGCTAATAATAAACGTTTATAAAATAAATTATAGAAGATGTATAGCACGCGGAAGAAAATAAATGCAATGTATTTAATTTCTCTTCTGAGAACAGCTTTGATAATTTTTTTCACTACCACGTGCACGATATCGACAAACAATTGCCGTCGTCCTTTACAATGTGAAACTGCGATAAACAAAAACTAATGTATGCGAGATAACGCTAGTTCGACCCTAAAAGGTTATCGTCGAAAATTTCTCTATAACACACTTGTAATGACGTACATCGCCAAGGCTCAGCTACCGCTTTATATGTTTCTCTGGACATTGTCCTCGTCGTTTCGCATATAGATTAAATAATATCTAACCCGCGAATCATCGTAAATAAATGAGCGCATCGGCGCAAAAAGTCATTGGAATAACCGTCTACTTAATCGCAAAGACACACTTATACACTGCAACGAACTTTATTATTGATACGCGGCAAAAAGGTCGACGATTCAGAATTTTTTCTTCTTCTTTTTCTTTCCATGAGTAAGCGGATATTCGAGCCGAGGAGAAGAACCGAAACGTGTGGTTTGCACTCTGTAAACTGTTACGTCCGTTGACATTTTAATATACGTTAATCTCGTACACATTTTGACGATATAGCCTAACAGTGTTTTCCGAATTTTTCGATACCATATATATTCACCTCTTAATTATAATTATCAAGTCTGAATTATACTACCAACACTCTTCGCCTTTATAAAAAAAGACCCTTAAAATCTTAAAACGAAAGCACTGTACCTCTCTTCCTCTTTCACTCTCTCATCAACACCAGTTCTGCACTCGTCCTCCTCTTTCCCACTAATCACAGACACCCGCTCGTCGTCCAACTATACTGACAACGTAAACATCAACAGAGGCAGCCACACTACACGAAAATCAACACTTCTCGTATCCCATCACTTCGCACATCGTCGTCGTCGTCGCGGTATAGATCATCCGTACGAAGATCTCGCGATTGCGACATTATGCTGTGCAGAGCGGCGAGCTCGCGCGACGGAATCAAACTCCTCGCTCGCGCGTATGTATCGGGGAAATTACATTGTGGCCGTGTGTGGCAAGCAAGTCAGCTGTTATAATTGCGCGCAATTAGAGGACTCAATGTCAAGAGTCGTCGGTAGCCTTTTTGCCCAGCTTGCGAATATTTCGAGTGTACATTTGGAATGTGTGATGTATATGTATGGGTGGACGAGACGGTGTGTCGTGATGTAATAATGTTTTGTAAATAGGTGGTGTATGTAAACAACGGAAGGAATTTGCCAGCGGTGTGTGATGCTTGTAGTGTGGGATATTGAATTGCAACTAGAGGTTTTTTTTTCTTGTCGCGATTTGGTTGATGAGAATATAGTGGCTTATTAAGCACTAAGTGCGAAAATTTCTGCTGGAATGCGGTTGATTTGGTCTATTGCATTGACTTTGTTTCATAAGTACTTATAGCTGCGCTTGGAGGTTGAAGTAATTCGATTTTTACGTTGATTTATGGTACCTTGGTGACTGATTCAAAAGACACTAGGGCCTTAGCATAAATCTGCAACCGATCAGATATATTTTACTGGTAGATGTTTGAGCACATTATGCGATCACAATGATATTTAATATAGGTCATGAAATTAAATATTTACAATACTTAAGGTTTACAATTATTTTTGATGGAGTTTTCTTGATATTTAGAAAAAAAATAATTTGTTAAAACTTGAATTTTTTCTACTTAGTATATCTATAACGAAAAAGCTGCAACGTGATTTTTCATCGCGAAAATAAATCATTGTATCATAACATCGTTAGACACTAATAATAGCTCTTTCTCTGCAATGAAAAAAAAAATCATCTCCGACGAAACTACGCGACCCCAACGGGTAAACACTGGAAAGTTCAGGAACTCATTTATACAGGAAATTTTTGTGCTGAGTAGGCTCCAATTGTCCCAATGCTTATGCGCCGCGTGATTTATACAATCAATTTATTTGTCGACAGGGAAAGGAGAACGCTGCTGCCATTTGGAATATGGCACTATACGAGGCACACATCGTAAAGACAGCGTTACGTCACACTTCAGGATCAGAGTCAAAAAATTTTTTAAAATCAATTTTCGAAGAAACAAGGCTGTGATAGTTGGAAAAATGAATGTTCGTTAGACTGTCAATGCGTATTATTAAATATGCAAATTGAATGTGTATGTTTATGAGTGATTTATCGCTTATGGTTTGAGTTCGGGATGATTTAGGATGATTGCGCGCAGACGCGGTCAGTTGTCGTTAGTATATTTGGTTTTCTTTTTCATGGATATTTATTTAATTTCGAGTGGTAATTCAACGACGTCTTCATTCAAAAAGCAATTATTACAACAACCATATCTAATACAATCTGTGTAATAGTGCGCGCGTGCGAGTAGCCTTTTTATGCACTGATTCATAGCGACAATAAGGATATACGTTTGAAATCGAGAAGACGAAAGATCAATAGACTTCGTATTGTTAATGCTTATAGACGATGCTTTAATGTCTTCCACATTAGCGTATTTTATCCTTGAATAATCACACATTATTCTTTTAGTATTTATAAATCACTAGCTCGTTTGTAAGTAGCTTCGGAACGACTACAAGATATGCTACACGATATATGTGTTTCTGCAGTGATGTGTTTACATATTAACATATTTCAAACATTGATTATATGCATCTTCGACTTCCCCCAGCACAATACTTTCCCAGTAAACCTATCATTGACGTATGAAAAATTATTTTTATTTATTAAGGAAAACCGTCTGAATTATAATCACTCCTCTTGATTGCTTCGACATTTTGATGTCATTGTCTATCTATCCATATACGCGACTGCTGACCTGTAGGAAAGTCTGTCTCGTCTCTTCTACTCTTATCACTCTGATACAAACACATATCCATTCCACTATAAAAGAAAAACGTAAAACCATACTATATTGTCAAATAAAAACTCATCCCCTATAGCGTCCCGCTCTTTTTTCCAATTTCCTCGCGCAATAACCACCCGCCTCTATGCGGATGAAAAGGTACGGCGTGCGCACGGGGATTCCCCGCTAAACGGCGCCAATAAAACGCTCGGGCGATGTAAAGAGCGCGAAATGACTTCCGTTACTTTCAGTGCTCGCCCGCACCCCGGGGCTGCGTAAAGGCACTTTGAAGTCGCCGTCGTCGTTGGGTTTGATTACGTGGAGACATGGATTTTCGGCGGATAGGATTTTAATTAAACGATACGAATCTAAGATGTTATATAGCTATGTTAAAAAGCGGTACAGGAAAAGTTTGTACTGGCCATCATTGAAAAAAGTTTTCTTCATACGTCACAATTTTTTCTTTTTTTTTCATTTATTTATTTACCGTCGCATCCCCCGCATAGGGTATTAGCGACACGAATATATACACGTCACAATTCTTGCTCTCATAAACTGATAAGAAGTGTATATATACACACACACACATACGTTATAAAATTAATTTAATTAACAGTTCTTAGTTTCATTAACCGTTTTTTTATCAGCCCGACTTTAATACAGGTAAAAACAGAAGAAAAAAAATAATAATCCCTGCCCCCGTCGTCTATTTACTCCGTCAAGCTAGTTTCACCGAATCATCGAATTATCTCTTCCTTATATCCTCGATTTTTTTTAAACAAACGGTTCGCCTGCGTTGCCAAACTTCTCTCTGTGTTTGCCCTTATAACTATTATGTGCCCGGGGCGCCTTGTCACGCGATGTTTGAGCAGATGTGCGAGAAGAAGAGACGTAAGCGAGAGATAACGGATCGCTAGAGGGTCCGAAAATAGATGCCATCGATGTCAAATATTGGCTTTTCGCGGTGGCGCTTTTCTTCTGGTTTCCCACTTCGTTTTTTTGAAGAACACGAGGTGCGACTGGATAGAGATGTCTCGTGGAGCGGCAACGTCGCTGTCGCTGGATGTAGGATTCTATATATTGGTTCAGATGGCTTTTGGCGTTTGAAGTTGTATTGTACTTACAAAAGTCGTCAAATGATATACTTTGTTTAAAGTAAATTTAATAATCTTGTGTAAATTTGGTAGCGTCGACTTGATAAGGTCGGTTTCATTAGAAACTATATTCTTTGAGTATATTAATCGAGTGAATGATCCATCATGAAAATAAAATAATATTTCAGTTTTTATTTATAGTATGGATACGTATTCATAAAAAACACTGCTGAAAATAAATTTTTATTTTATTTTACGCATAAACTTGAACAAAAGTCACGCATTCAAAGTAGAACATAGTATCGATCGGTTTTATAACTCACTTTGTGCATATCAATACACTCGCGTTTGCCTTTCAGTAACTACTGTAAACAATGTCATTGCTTTCAGAGGCTGCTGCTCGCGGACTTTCGAGATTACAGTGTATGTACACTTTACTCGACTATTTGTCGAGCTACTACAATGAAATTGAGATGCTTCAATGACGACGTTTTTTTTTTGTTGCGAAAAAAGAAAGATTGATTACAATGGGTTCGAGGCGATAGATCTGCAAGAACAAAATTAATCAAAATTGTGCGTGATGGCTTAATTTGTTGATATTATTGGTGGGTCAAGAACGCCAAGACAATAATGTTGAATAAAAGAAATTCTCAAGTTCACACGCTTATCGAGACATTAATTGACGCGAAAAAAGTAATTAAAATGCTAAATGCAATTGAGTTGATAATAATATTAAAATATAAACATTGAGAAAAATGAGTGAGAGTATACAATAGGCATCTGATGAAATTCCTCGTAAATGTTACGCTTTGTTAAAATTAGAGCTCGTACGACACCTTTCAATAAACCTTTGTAACAGATTCTAATGAATATATTTATGATCGACTTTATTGGAGAGTTTACTCATTATCTATGTCATTGACTATTTTGCACTGTTAAGAATATCCTCGATCATTACGTCAAAATCTTTCGAGTAAAAAGTAAAAGTAGCTTCTCTAACAATTCGAATGTTTCAATAATCTCACTGAACAAACGGCATACTTCTAAAAATAAAATAACAGCTTATTTTCCTGGAACAATTAGAAAGACTTTCTTCCACTCGAGTAGGCTCGAATGCTCGAATGTCCCAGATATCCACTTTGCAAACCAAACGAACACGTCTTGTTACATCTGTTACAATCCACCATCGACGAAAAAAAAGAAAACGTTCACTCGATCGCGAATTCATCAATACGAACAGAAACTGATAACAAAAAACTTAATCGAATCTGGATTCACGCGTATACATGAAACTTAATCAGTAATGAAATTACACGGCAAACACGGCCATTAGCCCTCTCCCGCGTCCAGGGATTTTTCCTAAAGAAATAGCGGCAACGCCGGCTTTTTTAAATCCGAGATGACGCGGCTGGTGAATAATTGCGTCACGTGCGCGTCTCGTCTTCTCTCTCTCTCTCTCCGCGTTCAATTAGCTCGGCTGCGCGCGGCTTTGTTAATACGGCCAATTGCCGGGGACATAACCTGCCGCGCGATGCGTTATTCGTGAGCTTTCGCGGAGTGTCGCGCCGCACACGATGTGCTACCATATGTAATTGTCAAGGTTGCGCGTGGAGTTTTAGGTTGTTACGTAACGTGGTAAATGCATTTTTGCAAAAGTATAGTAAAATAATCGATATTCAGATGCTTTGGTATTGGTAAAATGTTTATTATTCTACCGGCCTAGAAAAGGTTGATAATTATTTTCATTTTATTTTTGTTTTCCTATATTGATATTTTTATCGTCTGCGCATAATTCCAAGAACTATTACGATTTGCTGATGCGTATATATATTTATATATTAATATAATATTTCTGGTTTTTGCATTTAATAGTGAGCGATGAGCAACGGGTAAGCCCAAAAGATATTAAATTATTTGTAATGACATGTTTCGTCAGTTTACTAGCAGATTGTGAATATGCTGGTAACATAAAAACTGACAACTTTTTACTAAAAAGATGCATATGCTTACACCCTTGAACTTTAAAACAATCGTGTGGCTGGTAATTGCGATGAATGTCATGAGCTTTGCTAATATTTTGACAATTTTATAAATGCATCTGCCACTGGAGATCTTCTCACTGGTGTATCTTATTTACCTTTATGACGCACGGCATTTCATTATTAAACGATCAAATGTGCAATTTTAAAGTTTATCTTTCCATAAATTACATGCGAGCTGGAAATTTTTTTTTTTTTCGAATTTCAGTTCATCATAAAGCTTCGAAACGCCTTTTTTTCGTTTTTAGGCAATTAAAAACGTGCTTCTGGTTCTTTAATTGCGGCACAATGATGATAAAATGGTAGTAAAAAAAAGCCTTTTTTGTATACTTTTTTTATTTCATACAAGTGGATATATATACACTTTAACGCAAAGTTTGTTTTGCGCTGGAATTAGAGAACAAATAAACTGAAACGAACAGGTTATACAATCGTTATCAAATAAAAATATTAGTCTGCGATTTTAAAATAAACGCTGTTTTCTCTTTGAGTTTATCAAAATCAATGAAGTTAATTACGATTGATATGGTTTATTCAATGATACCAAAACACCGTTTAATTAATTATTCAATCAGTGAGAAAACTGTGAATTTCCATACATACACACTTACATAAATAATTTAATCGACCTTCTTATTATTTGTTATACATGATAAAGATGTACAATTTAAAATTTGTAAACTAATGAAGAAGCTTTGCTAAAATTGAAGATTATTTATCTCTATTTAATGATGTCATGGTATTAATACTTCAAACACTACCGCGATACTGTCATAATATTGTAAAACACGCAATTAATTTTTCCCTTCGACGCAAAAAGCTGATACGATTATCGAACATTATAAGTACTGTATTTAAAGAAAAAAATGCAAAAATGCAGCATATCGCAAACATCTTTTCACAAAATCGTGAATTCAGTACCATAATCCAAATATTAGTCCCCATCAGCCGCGCAATATTTACTAGCGGTCAGTAAAGACAGAATGTGATGCAAAAAATTCACAGCGCCCGTCAGCCGCACAGCGCACAGCCTCAATAAATCAACTAAGCTTAATAAATTTGTCAGAAAGAAAGGTGGATTTCTTTTAGCTCAAGAAATACTGCAGAGGGAAGCTGGAGACAAGGTAACTTCCGAAGCAATTCTTTCAGTGAATGATTAGATGATGAGAAGCTATTTTTTTTAAATTAACGATGTGGAAAAGAATCACGTCATTTTTAAATGAAAGGAACAAAATATTGACTCCAATGTGATGATCGAATTTCACCCCCTTTTTTATATAACCGAATTATAAAATCTTTCCGAACTCGTGTTTTTATCTCTATTTGATCCTGAATTATTCTTATTGCAATAAGCTAAGCCCATCTAAAGTCACGAGAATACAACGAAAGCTAACTCAGACAGAATCAAGCTTCCAGAGGAAAATTTACATTAGCAATAACAACCAGGCCAAAATTAACTCACGAAGGGGCGATCGCTAGAGCCTCTTTATTTATTTTATCTATCATCAGCAGTGCGTGCGTGCGATGCTGTGTCACGTGTTCGAGCGTACACACGTGTTTTAATTATTCGAGTATCGTACGATTTTACGTAAAAAGAGAGCTGTTAGAATCAATGGAGCTTGCGAGAATTGTCGCCGGGGCTTCCGAAGTCGCGAAACGTTCGAGCGGAGAACAGTGAAGAAGGAGAGAGAAGCAGTTATGATGAATTTAATTCAATTACTGACTTTGCGTTCTGTTTGGAATTCAAGACAGACGCGTACGTTATGTGTACAGTATTATTATTTTCAAGCACTAGATAAAAGTTTGTCTTTTTGTATATACGAAAAGCTGATAATCACGATGTTTTTCCGAACATAATCATTGAAGAATAATTGATCAATTACGTAACCGTCGTTCGAAGACTTTGCGATGTGTTTGACAATAAATTATCAACAAGTAGGGGATTCCGAAGAAGTTATTCAAAAGAAGTCAAGAGTCAGAATTAAAAACTACGAAGTAACGTAAAAGAGACTGGCGGCATCTTTGGGAGGTGGAGTGCAAAATTGTACATACAAGGCAATGATGATTGCGAATGTACCGGCAGAGATATATAGAAATGCAAAAGTGAACTAGAATGACGAAGACGTATATTAAAAGTTGCCATAAAAGGATAAAAAAGATTCGCCGTTGTTTTGTATATTATATACGAGATTGCGAATTCAATTTCTGGGAGTACGGAAAAGAAAGTACGAGAGAAAGATAGTGAATTAAATCTTCCTGTAAGAAAGGACACAGATAAAAGCCAGGTGAGTACAATACACGAATAGACGACACGAGTTCCCTAAAGAATTCATATTAAACCATTGTTATTTATCATTAAAAAAAACATTATTAAACAGTATTAAAATGAATCGTATAGCTTGATCAAATAAATAGTATCCACCCAAGGGAGCTACCGAAGGGCAATTAATTCAACCAAAATTGATATGATTCGTTGTCCCGCTAGACAATACCGTACCATCATCCTCATCTTACGTCTAATTACACTTACAAAAAAGAAACACAAACCCTTGATCCTCCTATGCCCAAACAAATATTAATCAAACTCCATCTATACCTAATATACCAGTGAACAGACTATCATCCGATCCGCTTACATACACCCCACGCCCTATAAAAAAGAAGCAACAGCCATGTAAAGCGACCATAGCCCTATATTAATTAAAATCGATACCCCCTACGACTCTCTGCCTCGTCTCCTCTCTCCGCGGTAACGAAAGTAAAGAAGCTCTCTCGCAGCGGGTGACTATATCGATTTTGCTACTCGCGCACACTCCCCCTCCTCTAATCCTCCAGCTGACAATGCTCAAGCGGCTTATTTGCAATTTAGCGACAGGACGAAGCTCTTATTTCGTTTCTCTATGTGCGTGTAGCGCCCCCGAGGCTTGGAAATATTCACGCTGCTGGGATGTGAGGATAGAGTGTATACAGGAGGGTAGTTGCTCTGGGCGAGAAGAGCTCCGAGATTGAAGAAGAAGATTTTTCTCTTCTTTTCTAATCAGTTTGGTTGCCAAAGTTATAGTTGAGCGAAGTTTCAAATAATAAATCATCTAGTTTACTGTAATGAAGTAGTATGGCGTGATTTGTTTAGTATAATCAAAAACTTTATCTAAAACACTTATAAGCTCATTACGCGCTTTACATAACAGTGCGTGTAACATTAGAAGTACATACACGAATAATAAGCGTACACAGAGAGTAAAAACACTACATTTCATATTCAATTTAGCGAAACCTGTTATTAATGATAATAAGCTCGTCGCTTCGAGTATTGTCGAGCGAAGTAACTTCGCGATTCGACAAACGTGTCTATTTTTATTGGCGCTATAGAGAGAGAGAGAAAGAGAGAGAGGCGCATCGCTCATGAATATTAAACGGCGCGCCGAGATTAATCGAAACGCGTCACGTGCGGCTACATTATCGAGACACATGCGGGGAGATTGCGCGCGTAAACATTTACTATACGGCGTTTTACGCGTGTACGGATGGAGTGATGAGAAACTGAGATATCGCGTCGCGTTGGAAATTAATTTACGGCTGTTTGTACAGACGATAGTTTACAGCTGTGCGTTTGTTTGTTTGTGATACAATAATTTCGAGATTGAACATTTTAATACTCAGTGCTTTTACGTGTGTGGTTCTGTTGTTTTCATGTTTGCAGGGGATTTACATGAATCGGAAAAGTAAAAATAACGTGATTTCCCTGTTATTGAAATGTTATTGATTTCAATTGAATACCGATTACATGCGAGCACATCTTCTATTGAACGAAGAAGAAGATAAACAAAACTAAACGAATCTATTTATTTATTGCCAAAATCCCTTTAGCAACTGCTTCTCAACAAAAATAAAGAAAAAAAATCCAAACCTATCGTATTCGCCAGCAAATCCCGACATCATGCATGCTCACGTATGCACCTTCCGCCGAGCAATGTCAGGGTGTCGTTTTTTCGGTACGCGTCGTTCCCTCTCTCTCTCATTCACGCGCGCGCGCGCGAGTCGCGTCTGTATAAGCGGATGAGAAAGGCGCAAAGCCATCCCCAAGGCCACGCCGGGGCGCAAGACCTACTTTGTACGACTTCCCGTGTACGAGAGAGCGCGAGCTTCCGCGCGCGGCTGTCGCTCGCTCTGATGCACATGTGCAGAAACTCTTTTTTTTTGTCTCCAGCGTCTATATGGAGAGTGGGATTTTTTTATTTTGAGGGTTTTGGTACTGGGAATTCTGTTTGCTGACGATGAAGTTATGAAAGATGGTTTATCTTTTGACGGGAAGGAAGGTGAAAGCGAATGACTTGCATTATTTTCTGATACCGGTATGTTTTCTGTTTGAGAATGAAAGCGAGTGTCCCGCAATGGTTTCAAACTTTATCGCGTTTTCTGGTTCTCGAAAATATTGGAAAGAATGGAACAGAGTTATCGAAAATCGAAGCGCAATTGTCTGGTTCTACGAACTCAGCTGTAGATTCTAAAGAAGTCCTATCTAATATATATTTGACATTAGAATTTACTACGTATATAATATGCAGAAATGAGTATATAAAATGTCAAAGAATTTAATTGCGAGTGAAACGCAGTAAAAATGAATAAATTGTCAAGGGACTCTTCCATGTAAAGTGCACAGTGGTAAATCAACTTGAAATGGTCTCAGGTGTTCGATACGACCGCAATCTCGGTCGAGTAATTTCAATGGCGAAATGCACTTTCTACGTCGACGAGTGCAACCTTTGTTCTAGGATTTAATGATTTTTTTTGTCTGAAATGCGTTATAACATATCGCGTTATATCATCGTATTACTGGAAGACGTGTTACATATCTATTATTATCAAGTTAACAATGTTCTAAGAATATCAGGTCCAAATTAATACTATGAATCCTTAACGAACTAACGGTTGATTATTATTATACTATGGTCTATTAGAAAACGTGTAATTATGCAATAATCATTTCTTACAAATAAACGAGTAGAATTTTATTTTTTCAATTGTTTTAATTCTTCCACACAAGACATCTTTCTATGAATGAGATAGCATGCTACAATTTATTTCTGTCTTTCTCCTCCACAATGCAGCTACAAAAAAATTACCAGTTAATAAACACATCCACATAAAAGCTCTCAATCCAAATTTCATCGGCCCCCCATTACCCTGCAAACCCGATTAATTTTTTTCGCGACATCGTCACAGCCTTGACTTGCACGCGTATACGTATACGCGCACACAATGCAGAGATCGATCGAGCTGAAAGTATCGGGGAAACGCGCTAAAGAGTTTCGAAAACCCCCGCGCGTGGAAAACGCAATTTCCTCCTCGTCGGAAGGGAAATTGGATAGGCTCGCGCGATGTCTCTTTGACGCGTGTATAGAGCGATTCGACAATTGCATTGTTGGTGCGTATTTCATATGGGAGGTTGCGAAAAAAAGTGAGGGTAATGATAAGGGGAGAGAGTATAGGAATTGAGCGGAAGAATTGCTTAAGAATGGGTCGGTGAAGAAGTTTTTTTGTGATTGTCTTTTTTCGGAATTATAAATATATAATAATAAATATACAATTATAATTAATAGCTATACAGAGTTAGGAAGATGCACACGAGCGATATCTTACATTTACTTAAAGGAAAATGCAGCCAGCATTTTAATATTACTAACAATTATCATAAAATTAAATTTTACGTTCGGAATTCTCGCATCTAACATTTGGAGATTCTTATTATACCGTGACGATAATCTCATAATTTTGTTTGCCTATATCTAATCAATCTACGCTAGACCTCGGTACTTTAACTTTATAAAATTAAAAATCTACAACTTTTAAATAAACATTTCACATAGCTTTGCGTCAAAGCCTTTGCCAGTCATACCACTACTCACATCGGGTACCACAGACTTTCGTCTCATCAAACTTTGCTCTCTTTACTCTTGATTTCATCCTGCGGCACATTCTGATAAATCGTGGCTGCTTTTCGCGCATCTTGCCGCCTCTGCTCGTCTTTCGTCATGATAGTCATTATCAGACCGACGAGGAGGGCACCACAGAATATAACATGCACGGGCATGTCGCCATAATGCACGAGCACCTCCTCCAGGATGAGGATGATGACGATGCCATAGACGTTGTTCGTGATGTTGAGGATTCCGGCTGAGATGGTTTCGGACTCGGGGTACGTGTACTCCGCGGCCATCTCGTAGCCCAGCGCCAGGTAGCCTGACATGAAGAAGCTGTAAAGGTGAAACGAGAGATTAGGTAGGTGATTTGGGTAGACTAAAGGTAGATTTAAGGTGTCGATGTGGTACTTACCCTAAGAAAATGGCAGACGTGTACACCATCCATTTGACTTCCATAAACATAGCTACCGCAAAGAGTATTTGACCGCATAGAGTCAGGAAGTAGACGATTACCGTAACCTCTCTGAAAAGATTTATTGCCAATTACGATGCCACTGTTTGATTAGAAAAGTTACAGAAGAATTTGTTATACTAACTTGAATTTGTGCGTTTTGTCGAGTATAATACCAAATGTTATGGAACCGAACATTCCGGTAAGAATGATCAGCAGTCCGATGCGACCAGCATCTTGTTCTCCGTTCTATTTATTTGAATAAAAATTTACAACAATAAATGATTATATTTATGTAATCTAATATTCATCGTTTGATTATTACCTCGAAGTGTATCAAAAACAATTGATTAAGTAGAGTGCCCAGAGCATTGAGGATTCCAACGTTCAGGCCGTAGGAGTTGCATAGGATCAGATAGCTCTTGTTGGTAAACAGTCTTTTCATGGGTTTCATGAATCCCTCGTCATTTTGGCTGTGCGTGTGCTTCTGCATGGCTCGCGTGTCGTTCGGCGGTAATTTCGGTTCGTCCTGAAACACTGTGGGATAGTGTAAGTTGAAAATTAAAATGAATTTCCAGATTAAAAGAATCAACACTGAATCATCAACTCTAATATCATAAGGTCACCACCGACAATGCAATCTTCTGCAACAGATCTAATCTCAGCCATATCTTATAGTGCAATCATTACAATTCTTTGTCCAATAGAAATAAAATTCTTACACAACGTGATGAGGACGAGGTTTACCGTCGTCGCAATGGCAACGCACCAGAACATGAACGACAGGTCGGCGCCGATGTCCTCGAGGTTCTCATGGTTTCTGACGATCAGAGGCGGCAGGAGGAAGGAAATCGAGGCACCGAGTTGCGACCCAAAGACCCCCAGGGACGTTGCTGTCGACAGCTCGTCCGAACCAAACCATTTGGCGGCTACGCGACCCGGAAGCGGAAGCATAACTACCTGCGGGAGAATTTACGTTTAGTCTATCGGCAATGGGATTGCTCTCAAGTGGCTGTTTTGGTGAGCTTCTCAATACAAATAAACATTCGCTTTGAAGGTAAGGATAAAGAATACTGCTAGGCTATATAGGTTTTTAAACAAATAAAAGGTACCAGAGAAATGGCAACAACGGCTTGCCCAAGCAACGTCACCATGAACCTGTCCGGCGACACGGATAGGATCTTAATCCACGCGCCTAGTGAGCACGCGGAACCTCCTACGATTAGCGTCCATTTCAGACCGATCTTCTCGGACAGATACGTCACGGGGAAGATAAAGATGCCGTAGAAGAGCATAAAGATCATCGAGGTGCAGTCGACGGCGAACGCGGAGACATTGTAGTATCTGAAAAAGAAGAAGGCAAATATTTACGTCGCGCTTGGTTGGTGCATGACAACAATGATCTGTAAATAAAAAAGAGTATCCTGAGCGCGAGGTCTAATTTTGCACGGGATAACGTGTCAACGAAAGATAAGTGCGCTCTTATCTTGGCAAGTGATTTAAGAGCCGACAGGTGTAGTATAATTCGATCGCGTCTTGGGTAAACTAGTGATGGTTGTATGAACGCGTGATGAAACGTCTATCCTCAATGTATGAGTTCATGTAAATATGGATACGAGAAAATGCGTAGAAAAGTTTTTGAGATGTTCTTTCAAATGGTATAACAATATGTAAAGCACTAAAGGGATTCATCCTGCGTAATTATAATTATGAAGAAACCCAAATTTTAGCAAGCTAAAATATAATCTTTTGATTATTGATGAAAGTATAAACCTATATTGATTTCTACACCATGTTAAATGTTTAAAAATAGATTCTTGTATTGATTCAAGTATGATAATAGTAATCAAATGGTTTATCTGGAGCGTTATCTACAATTACCTCGCAATGATATTGGCGATGATCGAGTACTGAATCCACTGTCCGGCCACCAGAGCCGCGTAAAGTATGTACAGACCCAGCATTAGCCATCGTTTCTTGTACACTTTTATCGCAATGTTAGGTCTATCCTGTTTCTTATTCTCCGGTTTAGCAGTAATTGGAAGTACTTTGACCGGATTTCCGGCAGTTAACTTTTTTGAATCCTCCGACATCTTGGAGACTCGACGACGGTTTCACCCTCAATGCCAACAATGTAACAGTTTAGTTACGTTTGATGGTTGATAGTCATTTTCATACTTTATCTGCTCGATTGCGCAAACCGTATGTCCCGCTTCTGTTATTGGATCTTGTTGTTTGATTTACGACGTGTAATTGGAATGTGCTCTTGCTCTTTTTGCCTATTTTGCATTTTTCATTGGCATTATCTCACAGGCTAATCCTATATGCTTAGCGTTATCAAAGTTTCCTATTTAAAGAAATGAATTAAAATCAAAATAATTATATTAGATCTATAAGATTATTTAATTCTATTCTTAATCTATTTATGATTCTATCGGATTGAAAGAAATTAATCTAGAATCTTTAAGCTACCACTTAATTACTTTTAATTTCCTCGTACAATCTGCACTTTCAATTACACTATACATTTAATCTTCTATACTACCAACCAGATAATAAAATATAAAAGACAAATTAAGAAAATTTCGATATATATTCACCTGTTTAACGATTCACACCTTTTGCACCAGACACTAAACTGCGATACGCCACGGTCCTCCCGCATCTGGCCGAGCCTAGATCAGCTCGCGCGACGACAATCGTCCCGCAACATTGACACCCAGACATTATGCCTAGGCATGTGTTTCTTGTTTGCCCTCGGATCGCCTTATCGGTGGAACTGAATTGTCACCGATAACGCACAAAATTGTGTATAGACGTATGCGATAAATCGTATGAAAAATGCGCGAATTGATGTTTATCCTTTGCCGATCTTACCCTGTCTGATTGGCGTAAGTCTTTATAAGGAGTCTGGGTTCGTGGTCGTTCATTCGGTGGGACGAAGGTATATTTCATGATTTCATGATAATTCTCGGAACAGGTTTTAATTATAATTTTCTTTACATTTTTCATGTTTTTAAAATCACTTCAATGAGACTGTTTTAACAATTGATTTTTTTCTTTTCATACTTTTCGATTTCCATTTTATTCTTTTCTCGGTATTTGTTTTTTTTTTTTTCTAGTAAACCAATGAGCCAAAGTAATGTTTTGATTTATTAAGATTATTTAAAACAAGCTTTTTATCTTAAATTTCATTTTTTCTTCTAAAATTACTTCGAATTATAAATTGTCACAAGATGAAGTTTTCTTCGGCGTTCAAAAAGTGTGAGATGAAAGACTCAGCACAATGGTTAAACCGGAATATTGTCCTTATTTAATATACACACCCATAAACATATACACGGTTTGCAAAAAATGCATATTCTAAGTAATTATCATAATATCACAATACATAATAATTTCTTCGATGAAGCTATAATAATTCGTATTTAATAATCTATAATTTGTTATTTTAAATATTCAACAATTGTTACTCATTTTAAACGCTTTATTTTTTGTTAATAATACATGTGAACATGATAATATCTTCTAAAACAAATGAAATTTAACTGAAAGCTACATAAAAATTTTATTATCGCATATTATTTACTTGATGAGTTTTCCTTGTACATTTGAATTTTTTTCCTATTTTTTGTTTTAGTTTAATTCTTTTCTCAATGTTACAAATATACTACATGCCACATAGCTAAATATAAAGAAACGCATATGGATATTTTATATAGAATGCATGTTCAGATTTGGTAACACCGAATTAAAACATTGAACATCGTAAAAATCTCAGATCTGGAAAATTATATCGATACAAAGCTTTAAAAAAACAAAAAGGATAAGATAATAAGTAGGCTATTGCATTCTCTGAATGGCAACGCTGATTTACAGTATTTATTGAGAAAATAATTTTTTATCTTAACTTATCGGCTTTACAATTTTCGGATTCCGAAGTATCGTAATTCTTCGCACCGATCCATAACCAAATATTTGCGATAGACCTGGTTGTCGAAAAGCACAAAGAATTAATCGAATTTATGCGTGACACGATAATTGTACAGGTGTACGAGAAAGTTTTCTACAAACGTTAAAACCCCAGATGTAAAAATAGCTAACAAAAACACCTGATTGATAAAAAACGTGCTTATGGTTCATCAAAGTGTAACAATCTCATTAGTACACTTAATACGTCACACCTAGGCATCCCTATGAAACTTAGAGTCTATAAAATAGTTTGCATCAATCAAAACCCAACAACCTCCTTTTTATTCAAATATCTTTCAACTTTGTGACCGAAAAAAATACAATCCCAAATGCACTTCGTCCATCCATCCTCATTACGGCGCCTCGCATGAACCTACACAGTCTTTTTTCTATTTATACACCACCCCCAACACAAATCCAATCAAATCATCCCTGTATATTCATCCACGCACTTCCTCCGCCGTAAACACTTCTCCCGCGTGAATCTATCCTAATCGCCATCGCAGACGCTTATAGCGACCACCCGCCGATCTCTCCCTTTCTCTCTCCCTCTTTTGCGCGCCTATGTTCCCAGAACCAAGAGACATCGATTTCGCGACCGCGTGGGCAGAGCTCGCGGGGGGTGGCGCACAGTCCTCGTAGTGAGCGAGCAAGCGCGCGGCCCGTCAGTCGAGCGCCGGACGTGTCCGAGGTAACAGCGCGCGCGTTCGTGGTTGGAAGGTATCGGTAGGTCGTGTGTGTCTGTACTTATGTGTGTGTAAGGGTATGTAGGATTGGAGAAGGAAGAAGGTTGAGTTTGTCCAGGAGAATGGTTAAGTACATTGGTTTTGGTGAGGTTGGGGTGGAAGGGTCTTGTTGTTTTTTTCTTTTTTTTTTAAGTGGAAGAAAGACAGATAGTATCGCGGAACTGTTTTTGTGACAAATTTTTATTTTTGTTTATTTTGTGGGATGTAGACATCGGGAATGATATGTTATTAAGTAATTTAACTATAGTTATTTGTTGTTTGAAGAAGGGGCGAATTAATTAATTAAATCATTGATTTGGTGGTAGTATTGTTGATGTTGTTGTTAAATTTGCTATTATTAAGCTGAGGTTTCTCGGATGAATCACTTTACTATGAAATTTAATAAGTCTTTCTATGGGAATAAAAGGTAACACAACGCCTGTCATTGTTTTCCTCGTACCGTACAGCAAAATAATACCCTCGAGAAAAATAAGAAAGAAAAGAAACTTTATCCACTTGTACCTTCTACCACAAAAGAGGCAAACATATTATTTGAAAATAATGTTCCATCCATTTTTATTTTCATATACGTTAAGATTTCGTTAAATAACTTTTAAGAAGGCTGTAGAAAACGTATCTGCAATTTAATTGAATAAGGGCTCAAGGCTTCACTTTAATTAAAGAGGTTTTACGAATTCCATCCAGCTGTTGTCGATCTCAGCCTGATTAAACGCAAATAAAATATACAGGTTGTGGAAAAAACGCCAGATCGACCGAATATTTATCTTGTCTAATTGATTTTTAGTTCGATATAACAAAGAAAATATAAACATCGCCATGGTAAATAAATATATTTTCAAGTCGAATTACAAAATTATTCATGAGTATATAAGATCATGAATAATGCAGGTGAAGACTGTCAAGGCAGTGACATGATGAACTTGATATTCATCTACTTACGTATGCCATCTCAGCAAGTTGAAATGGGTTTACTACGACCGTCGCATGTTTACTTCAAGGGTTAACTGTTTCGCAGGAGTAATCAAATTCAGAGTATCTCATCAAACTTCCCTTTAGAAGACGTGACAGTTGCGGTCGATTGCATTGATTACTTCGATACTTCAATTTGACTTCTTCATTCCAACGGACAACTGAGATTTGAAAAGATTATTGCTTCGCATTAATATTTCATGTCAGGACATCATCATTAAATTTGAAATTCAAATCCGTTTTTGAATTTTTCGACAGCTATAGAATAAATTATTTCCATCATAATAAAATCATCCACTTCAAAGAAACTTCTTTTCTTCAACCCCTGACATATTTTCTTCTTGCTGCATTCCAGTTACGCACCATCGACTATGACGACAAACCCAGCATCCTCCACGAAACCATGACACGTATCTTAAAATCCCTATATCCACCACAAGTCGAGCGTTAAACTCAGCGAAAACCAGATAGGATAAAACTCAAAGACCTCGGCTAAGAAGATGATAGAACGGAAAGCCTCGCTAGGATAGTGCGACCCTGCCAGAGGCATGGCGGACAAGCTCGCCGAGTACGAAGGTCTGACGGGCCGGCTCCACGGGGTCCGCGACAAAGCCAAGGAGAAGTGGGATACGTTCAAGGAATGGAAGAGTGCCATACCCACGGACCGCGGCCTCGAGGGAGTCGTTGGACACCTCAGGGGACCGCCGAAACTCGAGCGATGCCTCGACGATTACGCGCACATTTACAGGTAAGGGGGTGCAACTTTGGTTCTTGGTTACTGGAATTTTATTGGGTGATGTGATGGTGGTACAAGGGAAGAGAAGGATCGTCCAATTTTTGAGAGACGATTGTTTAAGAGGCAGCGAGTAGGAGGTGTCATTTCCTTCTATTCTCTTTAAAGATTAAAGAAGCCTGTGAAAGCTAATAGTATATCGCTCACGTGGTAGCGCGTTTTACGTAGTATATACCCTATTCAATGAAAGTTTTTTTTAATAATCACATCGAGTGATTGAAAATTAGCTGTTACCAAAATGAATGGATTGTCAATATTCATTTTTATGATCAGTATCGATTATTCTTTTAAAGTTGCAGTTATCAAAAATAAATGATTTTATGACTAACGTACTAGTAGTTTTTAGTTATCAATCAAACTGAGTTTATTAGTTCAAGGTTGAACTTGTAAAATGTCTAAATACATTATTGTGGTTGTAAATTCAGGGATAAAAGGATTAAAGGATCATGGAGTTGCCATTTTACGACTTAATTGATAACAAAATTTTATTATAACGCCTAATGTTTCTGTCTCAACATTCGAACTAAACCAGATATCAATTAGTGTCTGATAAAACATTGAAAAGAAGCGAAATCATTTTGCGCACTTTGCATGTGCTTCAATGAAATGAATGGATCGATAGTTTTACAATTGTAGTTCAGAGTATATTTAATAAAAATATCATTTGAAATAAATTCAGGAAGTCTTATAGATTACCTGCGTGTGTGTGTTCTATATTTGGAATAACTGGGATTCACTGCAACATGGCATTGAGGTATCGACATATTATACATGTCTTTAATAAGATAGAAAATTATTATGCGAACGTAATATGTTCGTATACAGATGTATATAAATTTTTATTTCTCTTTCAATATAACAAAGTTATTATAAATGATTTCGATTTCTTATAACAATGTACTTTAACAAAAAAATATATTTGAACTCAAATTGAATGACGAACAATAACTTGTAGTTTAATTTAATATCTAATGCCATTGTAAAAGATATTGCTTATTTACTATAACTCAAAATGAGTATATCAAGATCCATACGAATTTTGAAAAATTAGAAACATCTAACAGTTCATAAATTAATGTAAATGCCAATATCGGTTGTAAATTTATCTATAGCGATATCTTACTTTAAGAGTGGGTAGTATCAAGGGTAACAAGTGAACACTAATTTATTTATTCGCTCAATGATCGGTAACACACCAAAAATAGTCAGTAAAGAAAATCAATCACCAACCGTCAACTAAATCTTCTTAATCTTACAAAACCACTTAACAAAACGCTTGTAGGAAGAAGACACGCTGGGAGCTGGTGCGGGTCTCGGCAGCAGTTATGGGCATCGAGTTCTCTTACGCGGCGGAGACGGCCTTCGTCTCGCCGACGCTCCTCAAGATCGGCGTCGACCACCAGCACATGACATTGGTCTGGGCGCTGAGTCCCCTCGTCGGCTTCTTCGTGACCCCGTTACTGGGCAGCGTCAGCGATCGCTGCCGGCTGAAGCAGGGCCGTCGTAGGCCCTTCATCCTACTCCTCGCCATTGGCGTGCTCATCGGTAAGCGGATTTGCTAGATTACTTACGCGCGAGGGGAGGAGGGTATATAGCAAGAAAGGTGCGAAGCGCGCGTTTTGTTCGGCTGGATTTGGTGTAATCGGCCGTGAGGGAGAGGCGATCGAGCGATCGCAATTGCAGCGATTGAGATTTTCGGTTCGAGGTGGGGAGGTGGAACTTCGTTGGCGGGGATAGCAGTAGGGTTTGTTTCTTTTGTTGGAGTAGTATTATTGAAATTGAAGTGGCTTAATTTTAGTTTCTATTAGTTTTTAATTTCTATTCGAAAGTTTTTATTGGCGTACGTGTATTTAAACATTATTTGTAGACAAAATGATGTGATATAGAATTTGAAATGCTGTATTTTAAAATTTACCCACTGAGCAGTAAAAATAAATACCGCTGAAAAGTACTTCAAAAATTACAGAAAAAGCGCCATTATTATCTAACAACCCTTAGAAAAACTTTGACACTGAATAAGAATCTATGATAAAGGGTAGCACTTGCTCTTAACTTTTCACATTTGCCTGAGTTGGACATAAAAAGTAACGCTAACACCTTTATCAGTCAATTTTTAATTTTTACAAGATGTTTTTACTTCAAGGAATGATAACTTCATCCCATCGTGAAGCGGATGAATTTATTTAAAAATTCGCGTTTTTACAAGGATTATATCACTTCACTCTTCTTGCGGATCATTTTCTCTTACTCGTTAATGACTTCTGCTTGTTAAGTACTTCATAAACTATCCACGACAATAGTAAACTTCAAGACGCGAAATTCAACATTCAAATTCTTCTCTGCTTTCTTAATTCTTTTATCCTCAACATCTCTCGATAATTTACAAAAAATTCAAGGTCTCATCCTCGTGCCGAACGGCGAGGGTATGGGCTACGCTTTCGGGGACACGCCGTCGAATTTTACCGCGGTGCTGGCCCACCGGACGACGGGTAAGGGTACGACTACGACACCGGCATCAGTGAAGAGCAACACCACGCTACCGGTGCCTCAACGTTCGTCGCATCCCTGGGGCATATTCTTCACGATACTGGGCACAGTGCTACTTGACTTTGACGCGGACGCCTGTCAGAGTCCAGCGCGGGCATACTTACTTGACGTCACGATACCAGGTTAGTGTTCCCACATCGATACATTAAGAATTGATGAATGAAAGGGTTGATTTAAATCAATCATCGTCTTCGAAATTTAGAGGACCATGCGCGAGGTCTCAGCACGTTCACAGTTATGGCCGGACTGGGCGGCTTTATGGGCTACGGCCTTGGTGGCATTAACTGGGACGTGACGGCTATAGGGAAGGCGCTCGGCGGCCACCTCCACGCCACTTTCACCCTCATAACCATCATCTTCATCTTCTGCGTCGCGAGCACCCTCACGAGCTTCAAGGAGATGCCGCTCGATTTTCTCGAGAGCGACGAGTGCAAGGAGCAGCTCGCGCGGAAGGTGATAATATGAAAGTTGTTTATTCTGTGATTGGTACTGGTGTTAAAGTTTTGATAATCAGTAGAGTATGAAAAGCGATTATTAACGAAATATAAAAAAAAAGTTGGATGACGGTGATTTGCTGAAAATTTGATTTTAGATAAATTTATATTATTCATGTTTATTGTTATTGGTTTGATATTTCCACGGGCATGATTATTGATTATGATATAATTTTCAAATTAAATATGTCTTTATACACTAAATAGTGTAAAACAGATTTTATCGATTTAATTTACAAAATTCAATTTGTCGTTTTTCTTGTGCTCGGAGTTCCTTCAAAGCCCTACAAGATTTTCGTAAAGTTTGTTATTTGAAATCTCAAGAAATATTTTACCTCATCCTTTCAGCTGGAAGACGATCGTCGGGAGAACGAGAAAGAAAAAATAGCCAGCGACGATCCAGTTTCTTATGGGACGCTCGGAAATGAACCGGAGATTGATACTGGTAACATCGAGGTAAGTTAATTGAAACTCTCGCAAACTTTATTCCGACTCCAACTATAGAACCTCAAATATAAAGCTCAATTTGCAACGTAATTTCGCTCGGATCGATAGCTTTTCAGACTGCAGAGCTACCGTTGAACTACTTCATTATGGAAAAGCATGCAAATGCATTTCAATTCATTGATTGATTTTCAAAATGATTCTCAAACATTATTACATCAGAAACGTTCTATTATTCAAACTTAATTAGATACTTTAATCAAGTAAAATTCTAATTCCACATAACAAAATTATATGAAATTGTTATCATATCTTCTTCTTTATCCCCAGGAAATCCCCATGAAGCCGATACCCGAGGAACCTCGAAAACCCGGCTACGTTCCGATGATCCCGGATGTGCAGCCATCGGCACCGCCACCTGCCGCAGCTGGGGGTCACGGTGGTGGCCTCACTGACGACCCGGACGCTAACCCGAAAGCCACGCTGCAGACGTACCTCTACTCCATCCTCTACATGCCGCACAGCTTGCGCATGGTGTGCTTAACGAACCTCTTCTGCTGGATGGCCCACGTGTGCTACTCGCTCTACTTCACGGATTTCGTCGGTGAAGCAGTGTACGGCGGCAATCCCCAGGGTCTCGAGGGCTCGAGGGAGCGGGAGCTGTACGAGTCGGGCGTGAGGTTCGGTTGCTGGGGCATGTCCATGTACTCGCTGTCCTGTTCCTGCTACTCCATGGTCATCGAGAAGCTGATTCAGCGATACAAGTGAGCTCTTCCTCTCTTGATGATTTACTGTTGCTGGGGGTTACACGTTTGATCTTTTGAATTTCAGAGCACGGAAGGTCTACATCTGCGGGCTGCTCTTCTACAGTTGCGGCATGATGTTGATGGCGCTGACGAAGCACCCCGTCGGCGTCATCCTCTTCTCCTGGACGGCAGGCGTCATGTACTCCACCCTCTTTACTATGCCCTACCTGCTCGTCGCACATTACCACGCTTCTGGCACCGTGAGTATCTATTTTCTCTCCGGTCTATATCTATCTCTACATTCACGCACTCTAATTATTTTTTACTTTGCTTTGGTAAGTTCGAGGTAACTATGGAGGGCCAGGCAGTGCCGCAGATCGAGGGCCAGGTACGGGGCCTTGGCACCGACGTCGCTATTGTCTCCTCGATGGTCTTCCTCGCGCAGTTCCTGCTCTCCTGCTGTCTCGGCACCATCGTCAGCGTCTCCGGCACGACGACCGCCGTTGTCTGCGTCGCAAGCACGCTAGCCGCCTGTGGTGCTGCAGCCGCCACGCAAATAATGTATCTCGATCTTTGAACTTGCCTTGGGAAATGCGCGCTGATGGAGAAAAAACGGCTTTTATTCGTTGTGAAGAAGAAAGTATTACGTGGCTATAATATATGTTTATCAGCAATAGATAGTATGATTTTTTGTAATTTTGGTTTTTTTAATCACGAGGAAATGAAATTTTATCGAAAATTTGAAGAGAATAGGTTTAAAAATCGGCAATCGGTATAACAAATCGTTAAGGCTATATTAAATATTTAAAAACAAATTATTTGTATGCTAAGAACATCGCTCGTTGTTGTATTTGGATTATTGTAGATCAGTATTTTCAAGGGATGACTGCCAAGATTTGATCGAAGAATTATTATATTGATGGTTAAGAGATATTCTCTGGTGGTTGTAATTTGAATGTAATTAAAGTCGTTATAGATATTGTAAACAAAGATAAGCTTGAGTATAAATATTGTTGAATTTGTTTGCATAAAATGAGTGCCAAATTTAGGTTATTATTAGCCAGTTTTTTAATGTGCGAGTGTTGTAAAATGTTATTTAATTGAGTATTTTATCAAAAGTGCCAAAACGTTTCAACGTTGAATGAATGTGACATTCCAAGTCACCTATTTTTATAAGTAGCTTGACTTTTTTATGAGCTTGAATTTCAAAAACTTCATTTCAGAATTTATTTGTGAAAATGATACAGTCTTTGATTTTTCCATAAGAGGCGATAATGTTCATGTTCCTGAATGAAAAAATCGCTTCAATTATATTATTGAAGCCAATCAAAGACGCGAAAAATTATAAGTAACTTGGATGACAATAAGTAGATGAAAAGTTTATGGCAAACCCAGAATAAAAAGAAATAATACAAGTATTAAAATGCCAAGAGATGTACAGATGAGGAAACGTATATTACTAATGAGGTCAAAAAATACATGACCTGATATTCAATTTGACTTTTTTAACGGGGATAGATGTTTTGATGTAGAATTCTCCAAGTGCCAAACATAAGTATTATAGTTACATAAAGATTTTTGTTTTAGTGTTGAATTATAATATTGTTATTGTATGATATACGATATGGAAAGATAAAATCATTATACCCAAAAATATGACTTACCTGTAAATTTGCGTCTAATAGTTTGAATTGCTTTACGCTTTTTTGTTTGGCACTTGCCATTAAGTCTAATGCAAGTGTAAATAACCTTGCACAAAAATCAATATATTTATTTTTCTAGTGAATTTCTTCGAAGACCTTAACATTATCGAATTCCATTAATGGCGTAAATTTGGAATTTATAATATTTATTTTATAATATAAAAAAATCATAATCATATTTAATGTTAAAATGTGTTGTTGTATGTCGAATGTGTAAAATGCTTTCTACAAGCATTATCCTGTAAATATGTATACAATGTATTACCTGTATTGAAAGAAGAGAACCAAATAAATCATTTTAAAAAAAGTATATTGCTTAAAAGTTTGATCGACGATTAATAATAATCATTGAACTAAAATATATATTTGTAGCTTTTTATTGCGTGTATTACAATATTTTGACAAACCAATACGTGACGTGTAACACAAGTTTTTTCAAATGTTCAAACTTTACTAATACTAAACGAAAGGTAATGTATTATAATATTAAATTTTCATAACATTTTTTAGTAAATAATGTTCGTTAAAATACTTCTTTAATGTTGATGTGCAAGCGGAAGCAATGCGATACAGTATATTATATTTAACGTACACGTAAATGTAAGTATGAAAATAATTTAATTAACCACTCTACTATAAAAGCTAAGAGTGCCATTATGTTTCCTCCCATAAATACAATCAATAGCAATAAACTTAGCGGTGGCCTCTGATGTTTCACATCTTTTTCATTTTGTGCTTCCCAAACTTTTTCAAATCGTTCAAGTTGTTTCAAATATATACCCGACTCAATTATGCGTTGAGAAATTTCATTAAATTTTTCAACGTAAGGAGATGTACTTTCGTAAAAGTGAGTCATAGGATGCGATAGAAATATTGGCTCAGCCATTCTCATTGTAAAACTACCATCTATTTCTTTGTATTTGTTAATGAACATTTTAGCCCGCGCTTTAGCCTCAGTGCATATGACATTATGATTTTTTTGCAATATATCGAAACACTCTTCCATGTTAAAAACAGTAATACTTTTTGATCGAAGACTGTTTGAAATCGTAGTGTTGTCCTGGAAAAAGCGTTGGGCATTAATACTATCAACGTAAATAGGTAAATTCGAGTTGTCAATGTCTTCCAACGTATTTAACGCATATTTCTCACTTATTAATGCCTCATCTAGTAACGTATCGTACCACATATTGACTTGAGTGAAAGACAACCAAATCAAAAATATAAAAAATACTCTTTCAGATGATCTTTTTGGGCTTTTTGGTAGAGGATAATAAAATAATATGCGAAATATATAATTCTCTTTCCAATAATATCTGTTGAATTTGAACAACATAATTATCATGTTAATAAAAAAGTATACAGATGCAAGGTACGCAATATATAGCACATAAGTGAATACTAAAGACGATTGACGATTTACTAAAATTGGTACTACAGCAATATAATTCATATGTCGTAAAAACATGCCATTGTTTATATTTCTCTTATAGTTAAAAATGCTACGCGTTAGAGGGTTAGCGAACATGTCAACAACACCATTTTCTAGAACCTTGTTACTTATTTGAATAAAATTTTCACTACTTTCGAATTCAATTTCAATCACAGGATTAATATTTAAATTTAATTTTTTAGATAGGCATCTTAAAAGTGGCAAATCAAATCCATCTATCTCTATTATTGAGCCATTGGAATTTTTAATTATTTTTTGATATGGTGCTATAGCATAAGCAGCCACCTTTAAATCATGATTATTCATATTGCATATTTTATCAGGAAAAATGTCTATCGCTTTATGCCATGCCTGTTTATTTAGGCTATTATTAAATGGGTTGTAATTATAAACATAAAGTTTGAGCGTCTGTAAAAGCTTTTCATGTATTATTTGTATAATTGTAACATCTAAGAAGTTTTTTTGCCAAGCGTATTTTAGAATGTCACTTGATGAATCGCGAAATGCATTATTTTCACCAAAAGTAATTATTAGACATTTTGGACGTTGATTATACGGCGATAACATACGAATTATATCGATTGTATTTCTGATTTGATATTTTAAACTTTCAGTTTTAGTTTCAACGGCAATAATCAAGTATAAAATAGCATTTCTTGGATTTTCCAACAATGTTAACAATGAGAATGTTTTTAATACATCAGTTTTCGAAGAGACGTCAATTAAATAGCTTGGAATTTCATTCATTAAAATTTCGTGACAACAATGTTTCAAGTTAATATCTACAGAACTGCCATTTAATAGAATAATTAGTAGATATGGCTGTTCAAAGTTTTGAATTTGATCTTTTAGTAGAATCATCCACTGGTTTTCGTTTGCAAAACTATAGTAATGCATGAATAAGCCAGTTAATACAAGAATGATTCTATATTTAGTTAGTAACAACATGGTGTACTCACTGATACGTGTGAAGGGTATTGTAATAATAAAACAGAATAAGTTGGAACAACCGTGAATTAAGGATTACATAGTAATTTATTATTCCAATGCGCGAGAGAGAGGTATCCTATCGAGTGTGAATATCGGATGAGACGTCTTGATCGTGGCTGCGTATTTTTCTCGTGGGTTGATGGCTGGTTTTCCTAATTAACCATAGGTGGTCGCATAGACCGATATGCCCGAATCCGGTTTCCTCGCGCCATAATCGCGACACAGTGCGAATGTTCTCGAAGCTTCGAATGTTGAGTCGCAGCTTTATTTATATGACCGAACGTTTGTATGGAATGTTTTAACAAGCAACACCACGTTAAATACGATTTGATCAACCTTTGGTCTAATAACAACTATTATTTTAATAATTATGTTGTGTCTTTGTGTTGAGTTGCGTATCACGAATCACGTACAATATCTAATACAAAATGTTTTACAGAATACGGTTTTGCATAGGTATTTTTTTTAATTGATTTTCTACATTTAGCTGTAACTTATTTTTCTACACGGAAAAAAGTAATCAGTAAATTCTACATTTTCTATAATTAATTTGACTATGAAGCTCGTTTTACTTTTTAAAATATTGGTAGAATTTCCAATTTTGAAATGTAAAATCTCCATTCTTAAAAAGTAGAATTCTCATTTTAAAACCGCTGCCAATTCACTAGCACTTAGCTTCCTCAAACTAATTCATCGATTTCTTTTAAATTGAAATTCCAAAAATAAATATTTCACAAAAATATTTGCTTATGAATTTTCATAATAAAACTTTTTTTCTTTTTTATTCAAACAAAGATATTAATATCTATCTTCTTCGAAATGAAGAGAATACGCTTTCGTCGATGAAAATCGGTCGTTTGGTTAAAAAGTTATAGCCGGTATAAGTACATCCGCACACACACACACACACACAAATTTTTATTTTTGGAAAAATGGAATTATTTCTGCACGAATTATTATTGCACTAAATAACTGCAGAAAAGAATTCTAAAAGTTATCAAAGTGATCTAAAACGCTAATAAAATTAAGGCAACATTTTTTTATATTAGCATTCGTTCGTTTATATTTTTGTTGTCACTCTTATCCAATTACGAAATTGTACTATGTCGGTGTAAATACCAGGTAACGTACTGTAGCCGCAATCATCCCCAAAGGAAACAATACCAATTAGAGTAAAATTTTGGTTTACCAATGGTCCTCCCGAGTCGCCCTAGTAGATAAGCATAAATGTATTTGTAGGTTTTGTCTGACATTCTATGACCTTGGTAAATAATTGCGATAGGTTGAATCTTTTAGCAACGTAGATTGATAATTTATTCGTCTTACCTGACATGCATCTTTTGAATCTTCTCCAGATCCATAACATATATCGCGATCGTGGATCGTGTACTTATTTCTGTACAAGTATTTGCAATGTTCTAGATCAACTCTTGAAACGTTTATAGATTGCAAAGTTGAGGACAGTTTTTCTTCATCTAGCTGAAATTCACATACTCCGGTAGATATTGGTGCAAATTTTAGCAAACATTTTAGCAAAAAGAATCACCTTTGAGTATCCCCAGCCACTGACCATACCCCAACTTGTATCAGGAGCGATTTTCGGGTCTGGAAGCTTTACTGATCTCGTAAAGTTTGTATATTCAAAAGGTGGATTTACTCTTACGGCACATATATCATAATCATCATTGTTGACTTGATAACGGTCATTGCGCACAACATCAACTACCTGATGGACAGTTCCACCTTCCTGCAAGTTTGCACTGCCACTGCGCATTGACAATATTTTCATCCTGTCTTTTGTATAGCTTAAGGTCAAGGAAATATGCTTATGATTGTATCGGCCTGCGTAGTTTTGAAGTTACTGTATGTTATGCTCACCGTAATTTGTGATGTCATGCCTAACCACTCAATAATTATTTACCTGCATGCTAAATGAAGTGTTAAACAATTCTGCAATATTAATACAGTCAATTGATAATTTATTTAATAAAATTTATGAACGGAAGAGGTAAAAATCAATGGCAGTATCAAAAATTTCGGTGCACATAAAATATTTGTGAGATATTTTAATAAATACTTTAATTTACTCAATACAACAGTGAGCCGCTGTCAAACTCCATTCTTTGCCGATAATAGCTGCCCCGCATATATGTCGGCCGTTTCTTCTCATAGATAACTGTAAAAAACAATATTGAATGCAACAAATCAACAATATGAGGAAAATTAACAGTCTTATCTGCATATACCTAACTATTACCATATAAGGGGCAGCTTCGATCATGGTATTTTCACCTCCGATAATTCGCTTGATTCGTTTGCCATGAACTCCACCTAAACAAAAATTTGAATTTAATTGACCGAAGATGTAATTATCAAGTATTATAATTTAGAGCTTTGTAATGTAATGCTTATCGCTGATGATCAGGTGGCCAATTAACAGGCGCTTCTGAGGAACACTGTCACTATGACACTTGGCAGCATTTTAGTATTTCATTCACCCTACCTCTACAAAAATCTCTTTTGAACTTTTATAATTAAGGTTTCCAAATCAACTCACAAATCAGATATCCGACCAGCAACATCCAAAAATCCATTTTGGTATCTGAACTCGCGACGATTCTTTGCCCCCTCGGTAATGCACCAGTCGTATTTAACAATCGACAGCGACAATAAAACTACCAACTTTGCAATTCTTATCGTGTCGGAAGAGAGATACCGAACTGCAATTTAGAGGAATTAGCGTGGAGCCTTGACTTTGTGCGTCCACGACTTTTCTCGCTAATGTGACTTGCAAGTGTAGCGTTCAATATTCAAGGGGCTATGAAAAAGTTTGCTATCATATAAAATAAATATCGTTTCCTTAAAAAATACTTTTAAAGGTAAGTATCTGTAATATTGTTCTGTGCTGTAATTCATTATTGTTGACAGCAGTAGTCGTTAAGTACGTAAATTTTGCAATAAAAACGTCAAGGTATGATTTATCGTTACAAGCTACAAATATATTTTACAAATTGTTATAATTAACAATTCAAATTATGATGATATTTTCTTCCTCCTCTTGTATTGTCCGTAAAATCATTAAAGTGATTTTAAAAATATATATTTATAAAATCTTTGCTTTTTTAAAAATTATGACAATCGACGATGATAATAATGGCGACAAAAAGTTTGATCTCTATGTCAAAAAAATTTTATCAGAGGTTGACAATATACAAAAATTATAATTAGTATACAATAAATATCGATAACTTTTAAACATTTGCATTTATCGTAAAATTACTAAATTGTAAAGTTACTTTTGATTATTAAAATACTCTGTAATAATATACTTACAGTGGGTAACTTAGCCGTGCAAGCTCAGCTTTAGATTAAAGCTCAAGACAGCAGTAGATAACTTACCGACCTACTGGATATCCAAGTTTTACCTTTTGTTGATTTTATTGCTAGGCAAAATCGATTGTTTTATTATTATAATAGATGCGTATTACACATTTTCTCTTGTAGCATAAGTTTGTTTTACATAAAAAATTAAAATATGTCAGTTATTCTTTGATCGATTCAATTTCTAGTATAAATATATTTTATTGAAGATTTTAATTTACACATATTATTAGGATAAAGTAGTATCAAGCAAATTATTTAAACCCTTCTTCCAATCCGGGTTATTGCATTTTCTTGTAATTGCGCTTCCAGCTTAGTGTGTAAGTAGATCAATCCGGCGTTCGGTAAGACATGGCTTTACCGGTGCCAGACTTTATCTACTGAAAAAGGGACACGCAGTACAAGTTAATCCTTACAGTATATTTGTTCTGACCGTTAATGGACTACGGTATTGATTATTATTTTCTTCTATTATTAACATTGGATGAAATCGTAAGAATTAAATTTTCAAAAAAAGCCATTACTGCTTTTCTGGCTGAAATAAACTTTTCGATTTCTTTAGCTAACTTGTACAGTTTTAAATCGTTTAAATAATTCAATCTGATATTATAAATTATTTTAGAACGTCTAACACAATTCTCTTGTAACCTCGAGGCTCTGTATAATAGCAACAATCGATAGAAAAAAATAGCTATCCTAGTATAAATTACCTATTTTTATCATAGTATCAGCTCTACTAACGTGTACCAGCTAATAATCGAGCACAAAGAAATTTTTCGTTAGAATAAAATTCAGTATTAAAAAATATAATACGTACAACGACATAATTTCGCTTTTATCACGCTCTACTTAATTTTACTTTTAACTTTCATAACATAAATTCTATAAAGTAATTTAATTAATTATCAATCAACGTTTATCGCGTAATATTGTTATTTAGCATTTTCTTGATATTATATAAATACCTCATCACAGTTCAATTTAATACTTCATATTAATATAAAAATCAATAAAACATTATTGCTCTCTTATACCATACAAACACGATACATAAATCTTTCAAAATATTCATTAACAACTGAGTTTGCTCTTCCAACAAACATTATATCCATTAAAAAATTTGGTTACCAACATTAAACCCTCATCTTCTTCTCCACCCAATTTCTACCAAACCTTTGACCAACCAATCACCTCGTCTCCCATTCTCAACCCCCCACGATCCAGGCACTTCTCAAGACCACCTCATTCTCACCCTCTCTCTCTCTCTCTCGCTCCTCCTCCTCCTCTTGCCACCCGCGTAGTCAGAGAGCTCGACGAGGGGTGGCGCGCGCCGTCCACCCTACTCCCCTCCTCTCTCTCGCCACTGCGCTGTCTTCCGCGGCGCGCTCCTCAGTGTGTTACCGTGACGCGCGCGCGCTGCGACTAAAGAGGGAGAGAGAGATAGAGTGACTTTTGCGACCGCAGAGAGAGAGACCGGCCGAGAGACCGATCATCATACTGACACACTCACAGATAGTGAAAGAGACACACGCACTGGTGTAATATATTTATCGTGGTATACTTAATCGTGGTCAGTAGTCAGTGTTGCGCGCCACCCCATGGCGGGTTGAGAGGGAGAGAGAGAGAGAGAGGGAAGGAAGGAGGAAGGATCGATTTTTCGCGGTTGCGCAACTTTTCGAAAGGACAGGTGTGTGTGGTGCGCGCGTGCCGAGGAGAAAGGTGTGAGGAGAGAGGAGAGAGAGAGCACGAATTTCGAGGTGGATTTAGTGCTCGTGGTTATCGTGCGTGTAGTGTTTTTATTTTTAAGACTTTTTTTTACGGCTAGCTGGGGTAGTTCTACCGGATGTGTATATTGTTTTTATGAGTATCCTGGTTTACAGCCGCGTGTTTATTGTATTTCGATACGTGTATCGACAACAGTCACAATTTGCTGAAAATTTCGAGCGGTACACGAGCTGAAATAATTTGGCTTTTATTTCACAACGGCGGATCGATAAATATTCTACTAATCGCATTACAAACTTACAGCCGTTTTATAAAACAAAAAAGTTTCCGTATAGTTCACCTTTTGAGTTACCGAAACTCGCGTGGAAAAAGCTCCAGCCGATTTTTGTGCTATCCAGCCACGATTCGCCGAAAAAGTGTCGTCAGCCGGTGAAATCGTTTGAACCACAGTCGTTCGCCGTTCGAACAATCGATTTGACGCTACCAATGGCAATGATATCGCGCCGTTCTGCTGGCGAACCAGGGGATCGATGGTGACGCGCCGATCAGACCCGACACTTTTTCTTTTCAGCGCCTCGAAATTCGTGCTCACACACGCGCCTCTCTCACCTCGCGGTTCGCGTATAATAATCGACGATATTGCAGAAAAATCCAGTACAGGAGAGACTCGTATACATCAACGAGAGAAGTGTCAGTCTTCAGGCGATCCAGTGACTGCTGCTGCAGCTTTCGCGAGTTCTGCTGTTGCTGCTGCGACTTCGTCGCCGGGATTATCTCATCGGTGAGTGAGTGAGTGTGCGAGAGAGGCACGAAAATAAACCAGCGAGAAAACGAAAAATCAGAGCCCGCCGCGCGCACTATGAATAGCGCGAACGCGCGCGTTAAGTATATACTACGCGCCGGCGAATGATCGAAGCGCTTTGATGATCGGGATTGATCGGGGTGTGGTTTTTGGTCCAGAGGGGGTTGATGGAGATCGTAACGAACTGCTCGGGGGTTTATTTTGAAAGGAAAGTCCAATTTCTGTTTAACGAGTGACGATTGAATGGAAAAGGGTTGATTGGAGCTTTGTTAGAGACTAAAATCACTGATGAAAGTCTAGAAAATAATTCGCAGATGGTTCTAGACGAGCAAATTAGCTCGATCCGGAAAGCATGTATAAAAATTGTACTTTATTCATTTTGCTTGGTATTTTTAGGTTACTACTTTCAATATTTTAAACTACCCTGCCCATTAACAAACAATTCCGCGAATACATTATGACATTTTCAAGCCAACGTTATACGCACGAATATGTAAGAATTGGCACATAAACACTGTCACCACCCACTACCAACAAAAAACTCAAATACACCAATATCATTGCGATCTCGAGCTTCGCGACAACCGAGCAATCGAAAAAAAATCGCGAACTACACGATTGCCTCGCTGTCCCTGCCTTTTGCATTGGTACACCCGAAAAGCCCCACCCACGGACTCTTTCTCTCTCGACAATGCGAGAAAGTGTCGCGACTTGGCGACTGCTGCCAAGGGGCCGACGCACGGGCAGACTTTTCGGCGGTAGGAGAGAGAGAGAGAGAGAGAAAGAGTGTGAGAGGGGAGACTAGATGCCCGTGACACCGATTACCGTAATAGCGAGGAGGAAAATTCGTGCCACGCGCGCGCTGTCGCCCGATTCGTTGTTGTACGGCGTTTATATTATAGACGCACATGTGGGACCGTGGATGATGGGTATAATGTGTGTACGAAATCGAATGGCGATTGTCGCAGTTGTGAGGAATAAATGCGGATGAAATGTGTGCGAGTGACTAGTGTGGACGATGAAAATCGTACAAGGTTTGAGAAGAAGGAAAACAGTAATTATGGTTAACGTTAAACATGCGTTATGAACTTTTACAGTGACGAATAATTCTTTCAACCTCTTTAGTTATGTAGTAAAATGTGAGGTTTTTATCTTTACGCGCGGTGATTAAACAGTCGGATCTGCGCGTATATAGTTAACATTTATTTACGACGAATTTAAGAAAAGATTGTGTTGCGGATATTTTTAGGATTATTAATGCGTTAAGAAGTTTCATTTGCACGTTAATCTAAGGAAACTTCTCTCCCCACGAGCTTCCGGAAATTCCAGGTCAAGTGAAACAATTTTCTTAGAAATAAAATGAACTTACTTTATTGTTCACTGTTCAAGTTTGTATATATTTATGCCTTACATTTAGAAGTGGATCTTCAAACTTATTCATCAGGCGCTTCTATTTCGTTTAAAGTAGATTTTTAATGACACTCTCTACGCGGTATAGTAGCGGATTCTAGTATTCGTTATGTGTTCGTTTGGCTTTGATGAACAAAAGCTTCTCGGATGATAAATAGTTGAAACGAAGAAATTATACAGAAGCTTTCTCTGCAATCATGTGGGAAAAAAAGGTCAGGATGAATTTATTCAATCGAAATGCTATACACATGAAATGTTGCTCGCTCGAATCTGACATTTGTACGTAACTTGTATTAGAAGTATGCATTTAAAAATAAAACTGACCTCCTTATGTCAAAGTTAATTTATTCTAACGTAAATTAGATGTAATTATTTCTTACAACACAAAGAAATTCAGATATATCTGAAATAAAATAAATTAGCATTAATTCGAAATTATTTATTCTCATTCCAGATTCAAATGCAGGTCCAAATGACATTTTTATTTTAAGACTTCTTTTATTCACAATAATTTTTCTAAACACTTTTATTAACTTCTCATGGAATATCGAATCATTATTCGCGATAGAACGCGATACATAGAAAAAAAAAATATCGGTCATGCTCTGGATTTTTTTCCTTGGGAATAAAAGATTCAATATATCGACCTGTTCGTGTCAAAGGTTGATTAGAATAAAGGGGACGCATTATTTGCATCAACGGCAGAAGATAAGTTGCTTTTTTGTAATCCATCAGCTTTGCTCAAGGGTTTCACATTTTTTTTATTCTTCAGTGGTAATATGACATCGCACGGTCATTATTTGAATATTTTTTTTTTATTACTTATCAATCAAATCATAAGATCATTCCTGATTTTATCAAAGAAAATGGCCAGTTCTTAGTTATAATAAAAAACTTTTACCTGATACACCAAAATTAACGAAGCTATTAGTTCTCTTTACAAATATAATTTCCCCACTTCTCCAAACACTTCCTCACCCTTCCCTTCCCAAAAACCCCTTCGATCCCTAACCACCCTGCATTTGAAATCGCGCACTTGCGACCCCCGTGACATTAACCGAATTAGTCCTCGGCGAAACAATGCGCACGTATACGCCACCTATTAGGGCATTGTCGCGCGGAATTGGGTCAGGCGCGGTGTCGCACAGTTGTTTCATCTCTCTCCGCGTCACAATCCCCCCGAGCGTAAATATTTATATGGGAATGCTTAGATAACGCGCGCGCTTGTGTAGTAAGCGGCTGAAACTATTGCGCAATGGGCGGAGCATCAGGGGGTAGGTGATAATGGTGATTGCGGTCTGAAATTTCCTCCGTTGAATAGTTATTATACGAAAAAAAACCTGCCAATTCTCTGCCGAAAGGTAAATTATTTGTATCCCTGAAGAAATTCACTCTCCCCGTCTACCTTGAAGAAAAAATGCAACATTAATTTGTCCATCCCCGCGCACTCGTATTACCTTAATTAAATCAATTATTAAACGAACGGTAATAAATTCCCCTTTCCCGCGCTTTCACGCTCAATAATAAACTACCTGCAGCAGCGGTGGCGGCACTATCTAACTCCGCACCCTGCCCATAAAAACTTAACTCCCGCGCTGTTGCCCCAGCGTTACTATACACGCCTCTATAGGGATCCGTTTACTCGGTGGGAGACGCACCATCAAAGAATATTCGAGCGAACAAAGAAAGCCAGGATATATATGTACGTCAAACTAATAAATCGAATGCGTGAGAAGTATTTGCGTCCCCGAGCGCCGACCCGCAGAATGGATTTATTTAATTTCGCCTGGTTCGAGAAAAGTGTATTATTTTCAAAATTCAATTTCCCGATCGGAGTTCCATTGGGATGATTTATTTTGAGGATGGGTTGGGTGTTTATTTTTTACTGTGGGCTGGATATAAAAGGGCTGTATTTGAAAAATGAATTATTTATTGCGAAGTGAGCGTTTTTTGAAAATAAAATGAAGTAGAGTATGAAGTACGTATATTATATACGTTACGAAGAAGAAGTGATAAAGAAGAAATGTCTACCGTTGGTTAATTCGTCACTTTCTTAATTAAATTTTTCCGTATAATCTGTGCATACATAATCTGGCGACATTATTAACGTCCCTAAAACTGCGTGACACTCTCGCGGAGTACGAGGATTTCTACCCATATTATTCAAAATTATAATAAAGTTAATTACGAGAATAAATGGTTAGATTCGCTTGATTAAACATAAAAGAAGAATTTAATATAAAAATAAAGCATCGCTACGGAATATTCTATAAGAGAAAATATACTTTTGCAAAGAGAATGCGAAAGCTGCATTATTCCCCTTGCTTATTTCCATTCGTAACTCTTTCTTTCGGTGCATAATTAGCTTCGAATGAGATTTTTCTTTACCTTGGGATAAAGCTCGCGCTTGTTCTCTAACTCGCTTACGTGGATTCGAGAGATGAAAGCGTATTATATATAAAAATAGAAGATGATTGGAAAATAAAGTAACTAGAAGGGAAAATATTTCTCAACTTAATCCACGTGGATGTTTATATCGAGTCACGTATCTTATGGATTCGTTGAAAGAGCTTAAAGTTGTTAAAAGTTTTTCCGTAAGGATTCTGTAACTCGAATTGGAAGTGGAGTATAAAAGCGTAAGGTCAGCCATTAAAGCATAAACTTTCTGTCGACGATTTATGGAGATCCAGACAAATGTATTTTCTTGCATCCTATATATACTATAAATAAAACAAAAACTTAACAAATAAAAAAATAGATGAAACCTCTCCCTACATTTCCTTTAACCATAACCGAAAAAATTAAACGACCTGCTATAGAAACTATTTCATCTCCCAATACCCAAAACCCCCTTTATTTCAAACTAAATCCATTCGAATAGCGCAGCTCGTCCCCACCATAGCGATTCCAATCCGCACGCGCGCGCATATGGACCGTAAAATGCAAATTCCGCCGCGCGCTTCCTCACCCGCGATAAATTCGCGAGCGTATATACACGCGGAATCTTGAAAATGAAAGAAGCGCCGGGGGTGCTCTATGGAAAACAATTAACGCGGAGGCGAGTCCATTGTGCGCGGCTACTGCTGCTGCTTTGGCCTAGCCTTTGAGACGCGAAGCTCTTTGCGCGAGTAGCGCAGCGAATGTATCTTTTGTTTCGACCGTTTGCTCGCTGGTTTCTTTTGACCGTACAAAGGTAGAGAGTTATACATGTATGTGTGTGTGTGGGAAACAAGGGATAGTGCAGTGTATATGAAAAGAACGGTTTTCACACAATCGCAGCGGCGAGCGCAGCGGTTTTAGTTAACTTCAATACAAGTATTGACTTTTTTGCCATTAGAATTTTAATACATCAAACAAATATGAATGCGAATTTCAGCCGACCATTACCGCTCAGAACTCTCATAAAGCTGGCAGGTATTTTTACTTTTCCTCGCGCTCGGTGGGGCATCATAAACTGCCGTTAGACGCGTAAAAGCTCTCGAGCCGCGCGCAGATAAGACTTTGGCTTTCTTCCGTTTTCCTCTCAAGAAGAGCACGTGAATAATGATCGCCTCGTTTCTCCCTCTCTCGTGAGTTCACTCCGCGCGGGGGCGATTCATCACCGGCGTCGTTTGCATCTCAATACCGTCCGGTGCGAATGTTTATCCTGCGAACTGGGATGGATGCGCGAGCACCGACGCTAATAAAGATGCATCCGCTAGTGAGTGGCTTCGGTATATAGAAGATGGAGAACGAGAGAGTTCGCTTGATGAAAATGGGTTGGGATCAGTGTGTTTTTTTGGAGGGAGGACGAGAATTTATATTTTTTATCATATCGTGCAAGGTATATATAAAAGCCAAAAAATCTTGTTAATTTAGAAAAAAATGCATATCTTTATTACCAAAAAGAACGCTTTATGCAAACATCAAGTTCCTCCATTCATTCGGCTCTTCAAAGAACTTCTTTTCACTTAATCTTTAGCATCTCTTTCTACGGGCGGTGAAAAGCACATTTCTCCCCGAAGGAATTTCGAAAGTTGAAGAAAAAAATGTATAAGCGTGGATTTCAAGTGCTATATACTATGAGATAAAACCCATGCGAGTGCTTTGCACTTCTTTTTCTGTAACCCTTTCGCCGCGGGCGGAAAACTTCATCGTCAATGTTAAATCAAATCGGAACAATAATTTCTTTCGAAAAATTAATCCTCTCTCCGGTTGAATTAAATAAAGCACGCGATGAAAGTTTTCTCGCGCGCTAAGTGCTACTCAATTTTAAAGCCCTTTTGTTAATTGTCATCGTCCTTGCGACTATTTTTTTCTTTTTGCTGAAGCACGTTTTTGGACAGCGTTTGTGTGTGTTTGTCCCGAGGAAAATGTAAAATTTTACGAGAAGTTCGTGCGCGAAAACAACGTTGTCTAGAGGCGAGGTGAAGAAGTAGTTGCCGGCTGGAAAGTTAGAAAGGGTCTTGAGTAAGTGCGGAATTTTATAAGAAGCAGTTTGCTTAGGAGGCGAGAGAAGAAAATGTTTCTCTCCAGCGAAACCAATTTACTCGTTCGTCCGTGAAATATGCAAACGCTTTGCATTAGAAGTGAGTATTAATAATTAATTTATTAACTTACAAAGAACAATTGCTTGTAAAATGGAAGAGGAGCCATGAACCAAGTTAGTGCCTCCGCGAAACAACTGCTAACTCTATTCCATTACGGCTCGAAGTGCTCTCTCGAGAAGAAATTGAATCGCGCAATTAGACGCTTTACGCGCTCGCGAATAAAAACGTGTAGAGCTATACCTTTCCTTGAATTATTACAACTCCTTGCTTATACAGACAGACGTGTAACTCGAGCCGCAATATCCATAACATAAAATTACATAATCCACGTTATTTACGAGTCGCCGGGGGGCCAGTAAACTCACACTGAGCTTTAGCGGCGATTTGTTTACTATTTCAGGCTTTCCCCGTCCAAATATTATTTTGGACGGCGACCACCGGCCTTGAAAAAAGAGAGGAGCGATCTCGCCGCGCGCTGCTTTGTTGCGCTCGGACATTATTTTTAGAAATGTCCAATTAGCCCGGCCGCGTGTCGGATTCGCGTTAACCCGACGACGGCTGCTAATATGATATTAAGGAATGGAGGGGTTTTCATTGTCGGCGATTAAAATGAAAATAGGGAGGTGTGCGGTAGAAGCTGGGTTTAGAGCGGATGGGTCTTTAGGTGAATATTTCTTTAGTTTTAGAAATCAATCATTTCTATTAGTTATTGACATTATTATATGCACGCATGTTGCAAAGCTTCCTTTACAATTACAACAGACTCGAAGAAAATGATTCTGGTCCAATTAATTTCTTCAGGTTCTATCACACTTCACCCGCACGCATACCGGTAAAAGTATAAAAAAGCTTTTTCTCGTCACGCAAGAATTTCTTCGAGCTTTATTTATAACTTCACCTGCTCGAACTGACACCACGAAGAAAAAGCACAACGCAGCTCCAACGTTGATAAAGCGAGAACTCGCGTCGCTCCCCCGAGAAATTCGAAGCAGCCCGAAGAATAACGAACGAGCGTTCGAAAGCCAAAGTTGTTCCGCGACCTCGAATCATCACGATTGATGTAAATTTTTCAGCCGCGCCGGTATAAATAAAGAAGTATATGAAGAAAATGCGCGCGAAAGTAAGTTCGCCTGACAAATAACCGAAGTATGGTTTCTTCAAATCGAATGGTTGCTGGGAGGAAAATAAGTTAATCCACGGCCTGTTAATTCGGCCGAATAAATTCAGCCAGATACGTTAACTCACACAGCCATGAAGAATTCATCGTGCGCCCAGGCAAAACTTACTCCGCGATCATTACTATATCGCTCAATAAATAATCGCCCGTGATGATCAGGCTACTCTACACGAAAAATCCACCAGTCGCCGGAGAAAAAAAAGCCTCTAAAAGAGAAAGCACATAAACGCGCAAGGCCGCGAGCGCGTCAAAGGATCGAAAAATAGCGGCGTACCTTCGCTTCTTCTTTCCCGCTATATTTATAATCAAGCGCGCGGCTACAACAAAGCCGTATATACGCGAAAATAGAAAAGCGACGATCGATAAATTTTTTTCCCCTTTTTTCGGAATACGGTGAGAACGGGTCGACCGTAATCAGCTGATCGGCCAGTGCGACAATTACTGTTCTCAAGTATTCTCTGTCTTCATCCATCACTAATAATTTTTCCCTCGCGTCATCGTCCTCACGGAGGGGTTCATCGCACTCCGGGGGCAGGCTTCGACTTGGCTTACATACCGACGACAAGTGTCTTACACGCGGCTCAGACTCCCAGCGGTTCCGCATTTCTACATATTTCCATCATTGCTAACAGAAATAGAGAAGAAAAACCGAAGCTAAGACTTTGACGATCACTGGTCGAAACGAGCATTGGTAATAAGCGCATTATATGGCAGCGCGGAATGACCTCATCGACCCGGAACTATAAACACAAGCCAGTCGTGAATGTGGGTAAGAAAGTTACGACAACTCTGCGGGGAGATGTGACGAGGGTTCCGGGGTCCGACAAAACGTAGCGCAAGTACAAGTAGTGTATGTATATCTCGCTGTGTTCCTTTTTGATGAGCGAAAAAAGATGACGAGAGAGGTAATACGAAATTAAATTTACCCGCTATCTCCTAAAGTATTTACAAGCATAATACTAACCCGTGCTCGTTCCGGCTAATGCGTACAATTGGATCTTTCAGTTCGAGGAAATCGCAGAGTTTTCCTTCTTTTTCTCTTCCGCGCATATCTAAGGAGCGCGTAAAAACTTTGGCGAAAATACTGCTATTAACCTATTTTCAGTCCGGGCAGCGAATTGTTTTAGAAAAATTTTTTTTTCTTCATAACTGCGATTCTTCCGAACGCTTTGTTGTTCCTGCACGTGCCAAAGTTTTTATCAGTTTTATCGAAGTTCGAGGCTCCGCGCGCGTCTTACTTTGTCTGAGTAAGCGCGCGCAAGTTTTATCGCGCTCCGGCATCGATTTTACGTCGATGAAGCCACTGGTTATCATAAAAGATGCAAAAATAGCGGACGACCTACAAAGTCTTTGTGTGTTTTGCCGAAGGGTATAGTAAAAATTTTTTAACGAAGTCAAATATTATATATACTGTATTAAAGCGTTGCGATAAATGTAAATGCTGCTGCCTGAGAACTCAAAGGTAATTACAGCAGCTCATCGTATAGCTTTACAAAGATACAGCTGATCTGCATTCACCTCGGTGCTGAGATCGGAGAACCGTGTATACCGAGCTGAAACTTATCATCCAGTCGAATCGGTTGAAGCTGCTTTGATTTCCACGTTAACTACTTCGTCGAATCTTTTCTTTTCCATCTTATCTTCGAGAGTTTGAATTTTTATGTCTCGCTGTCCCCCCGATTGCATAATAAATGAGCGCCATCGTGGTGATTAAGAGTCCGCTACGTTTGGAATACCAAATCATTGAGACATATAATATAAAAAAATCTCCGAGAAGAAAAAAATCAAAAGCCCAGAGCTAATTAAACTGAACCTTTTCACGCGCTGGAGTTGTCTCGCCGCGGTTGGATAATTGAGAACGAGTCGCTAATGCAGCGCGAATGGGCTGTACTGTTTCTTCCAAACTGCGAGGCTCGTCTCGGTAGAATTTACGGACGATTGTCGCTACTACTCCGGCACTTTCTTCTTACACTTCTCCTTATTGTTTTACTGAAACAACCAAATTCTGCGGCCAGGGTGAAAGAAAAACACTTAGGGGCGTTACCACAAACATCACACACGCGCGATAACCCAATTGCTGATCCATTTTTTCTTTTTTTTCTTCGGCGGTGCATATTTATGAGCATTATGGAGCGAGCGAAAGACGCGTCGTCATCCTAACGCTAACGACGTGTCACGCGATCGGGGAATTTCTTCTTCTATTTTTCAACGCCGCCGCGCGACGACTTGGAGTGGTATATTGCACGGGGGAGAATCAGTTTCGAAAGGAGAGAAGTTTGACACATTTTTTTACGACGGTGTGAAGAAAGTTTTTGAGAAAGAAGAAAGTGTCGCGCTCGTAACGTATCTATTTTGTTTCTTTTATGGTTTGGCTGCGACGTGTTGAAACACTTAATTGTAACATATAGGCACGTCACGATCTTAAGAAAAAACACATTATACACAGATTCTCGTTTCTATATATAACAAAAAAAATTACAGTAACAGCTTCCGAACCCTCCGAGTTACCTACTCAAAACAGCCGCGCAGCTGTCACCTTCGTAACCCCATACCCCTGTGACCTACATATACATAATCTTTGCGTGTGTCCACTACATAGACATACTCGAAACGAAAACTCTATAGGTGCTTATCGAAGCTCGCGAATCGAGTATTTCGCTCTCTATTACACGCTGCGGAATGGCTCTAATTCGATTTCGCGCGGTTCGCCCTCGCGGATTAAAGCCGTATAAGACTGATATGCGCGACTGTCCCGAGTGGATATGGTTTTGCAGCGACGGGGATTATTGGACTATCTTGGTATGAGCGGGACCGTGGTGGGATAGATCGGAAGTCGTGGTTATTGATATTTTTGTTAGGAATCTTAGTCGTAGGAATTGTCTGCTCTTTCATTTTGGTTGGTTAGGAAAGATGTAAACTTCTGTGACTGCACTCGCCACAAAAATGAATAACGATAAAAAATCGCCTACTGGTGAAACCAAATGAATAAAAAATCAGTTAATTCTTCAGTTAATATTCAGTTACGATATTACAGTAAAAATTCTAAGATTTTTTCACGTACTCGCATTTCGTCTTTAGAGAATAGAAACACTCGATCAAACAGCCTGAGAATAAAAAAAAATATCCGCATCAATAACTCAGCCGTACCCCTTTAACTCTTCCGTTCACTTCCTAAACCCTCAACTCACTTCGATACACAAAGCGAGAGCGCGCCTCTATCCTCCTACGATCGATCCCTCGCGCTCGGAAGCACCTCACTTTTTCTCCGGCGCGCGCGACAGCGATCGAGAGCGCCGCAGAGTTTTATGGCGCGCTCCGTGATCTTATCTCCGCGAGAGAGTGGAAATCGATATATCCACTCGTCCTCGTCCTAAGTGGACCCTCGGTTTATATATGCATGACAAAAAATTGATAATTGATTTATAGGATACAGAGACTCTTACATCTATTACACAGTTACAACACACGAGTGTAAGAGGTATATAAGGGTCTCGAGTTTATTTTGCCGCGACTCGAGCTCTGAAATACACTTTACGACGTTTACACGCGCGTGTCTGGCTGGCAGGCCGCGTGTTTGTAGCAGTAAAGCGGAGAAAGAGAGGAGGACGAGATTAGTTTACCTCCTCAAGATCAAGGACCCAAAGCCAGGCCTAACACTGCGGCTGCTGCTACAGGCTATTTTAGGACTAGGTGGAGGATCAAGTGGAGAGAGCTGAGGATTAGGACGAAAAGTTAATTAGGATATAGGTTGCAGGGAACTCGAACGCGCAAGAACGTGATCTAATTTTTCAAAAATAGTTGCGATACAATAAAACGAGCCTTTTCGAATTAGGTACGATCGACAAGGAGCTTTCACTAACCGTAAAAGAAAAAATCACTATATACTACTGGCAACTTTCCCCAACCGCATATGTATATGCTCAGCCCCAGAAAGCTATAACGGCATATAGGCGCGCGCCGTGTCAATGACAACTCGCCGTCGCGGCGCGTACTATTGTTAGCCGCTGCGTCGGTGCAGCTTTCCCCGGGTATACAACGCGCCGTACACGCAATTGCGAAAGCGCGGCCTAGGCCACGGTCACGCGTGTGTGTGATGCGTACAAAAATAGGGGGAGAAATTTCGGTGATGTGGGAGAGGTTGAGGAATATTTTTTTCAAAACATTATAAGGTAATAAAGTCGTACGAAAATGAATTTTTTTGTTTAGCATTTCGAAGTGTGCATCGAATATTTATTAACATTGTATGAAAGTATTGAAAAAAAAGGGAACGAGAAAGTCATTTGCAAGTGCCGCCTGCAGCCAATATAAATACGAATTAAATTAATTATCTAAATGATCATTACGTTGCCTAATTACATCTCGCGAAGCGGGAGAAGTAATTAGAGCAATCGTGTAATTAAGAATAATGAAATACCTTGTAGCCTGGGCCTGTGTGGATCTTCACTCTGAAATATTATAATAAACACGGCGAATGTTGATTATGTTGTAACCGCGTGGTATACTCTGCGCTCTTAATTATTCCGAGAAACGCATAATGATAAAAATAATAAACCGGGTAGGTACTTGATTATCTGAATTAAACAGAAGGATAGAAGTATAGTATAAGCGTTCTGCAAACATTAGCACAATGTAGCTATATAATATTAAAAATTACGCTAACCACATTTACAACTCTTCCCTCATATTTGCAATTAATTTCCCGTAAAATCGCTCCATACAGACTATAGAACCGACGAAATTCAATTTCGCTTCCTCCTTTTTCCTTACCTCACCTCTCTTCCTATATATAACGAGCAAACACGCGCATCCCGAGACTTCACCTCTCTCTCTCACTCTCTCACCAAGCGAATTTCGCGCGAACAAAAGACGCGAGGTATGTGTGTATATATATCGATTTTTGCCCGCGCGAAAAGACAACAATAAATTCCCCGGGCTCGATAATTAACGCCTTCCAATTTAAAGCTTGAGCTTTGTGTATACGTACGGACGTAGATATACCTATATACTTATAACCGCGCGCGCATCGGGGTCATGCATGAAATTAACGATGTTTTTAAATTAACGCGCCGCGTGCGCGCGCATAATGCGAAGGTTCAAAAATAGATTGACACACCGCCGGTGTAAAATACTGCAGGTTTTAATATGCATATTGTATTTTTTTTTTTTTGTGGTAATGAGGCGTAAGAGTGGGTGTGGATCAAACGCATTGTTATTTTCTAAATTTAGGCGTGCTTCAATTATTACAAAGATTCATACTTTTATGATTTTTTGTTTTTCGTTCGATTTTCTTCATCCGTTCGCTATACACACACAACTTACCGCTCACCGAACCTTATAATAATATATCCTTCGACACAAAGCCCGAGCCTTCCGCAAATCTAATCCAATCACCATTCAAACTCGCGCACATCCCCGCGACAAGGAAGAGCCACGCGGGGGCGTCTGTATAGTAGCAGACGAAAATCGATTAACTCGATTTCACGGTACGCGTTTGGCTGAAAAAGCTCTCGCTCTGAGCGCTAGCGCGGTAAGAGGTGGTAATCGGGTTAACCGGGTAAAAAGGTATTATAGGTAACTTCGTAGTAGCTTTAGTATGTTATAGGTTTATGGGAGAGTATAACTTTTGAATGGTATAGAAATGTAGTTTCTGTAAAACTTTTTGTTATTGTTGCTGGAGTTCGCGTATACGGTCCGAATGTTTGCAATAAAATTATATGTAGAATTATATAGTATACGTGAAATTAATTAGTATTTTTGTTTCTGTTACAGGTGAGTTTCACAGTACATTTCTGACATCTTCGTGAGTAGCAGCGTAATATAAAATATTTTAAAATTCCAACTACATTATGCGCTTCTGTTGCGTATAATGCGTCACAGCGGCGTTTTTGCGCCGTTATTCAATATTCGCTTTTCCAATACCTAGTTTGCTTAATAATAGCGTTTTATCATTATACGATATCATAATGTATATACGAAACGTCGTTTTATTTTTGTAATTATTTGAAAAACCATCAATGAGCGCATTTTCTCTGATCTGCGAAAATTACTTTTCCAGGGCGCTTTTTATAATTATAGCCAAGGGCGCTTTTTATAAATCGCTGCGTTACATTCAATAAAACTTTTTTCGAAACTTTTCTTCCCATAACACGCGCCACGTTATTAATAAAGTGCGTTTATCTCATAAATTACTCGTCAAAACGTGTTAACGAAAATGAATCAAATTAAAAAACACCTGTTCGCGTGCAATAACGAGAAAGTTCAATATTACCGATAAAACAGAGGTCGTATTTATTATTAAAATCGCATGTATGTAGTCACGCATAAAATGCACAAGTTCTCGTTCGAATGAACATTTGTGTCGGCAAGTGAAAAGAATTTATAAAATTTATGTATATTATCGGCACTTCAATTATGCCACACGCACACACGTGCATCGCTGTCGTATGCGGTGCACACAATTTTGATCGTTATTTTGATACGAGCTCGGCATTCTCGAAATTATCGACGTTACAAAGTGGAATGCGGAGGACGCGCCCCGAGATGCGAGAGTATGCGGAGCCCAAAGTCAAACGCGTATGTGAACCGTCAAAAAGTCGTTAGATTTATGGATATACACGTAAAAAAGTGCGTTTTCCTTTCGCATCAAATAACAAAAAAAAATTAATATTCAACAACAAGTATAATAAATTGTCGAAAAGAAAAACAAGAGATGATATATAGACTTTACCGTCAGAAATCTCGAAAGCCCACTCTAAACCCACCGCACTAAAGACGGATTTAAGTTCGCTGGCGAGTGCAGAACTTTGTTGTTTCTCGGCGTGCACTTTTTTTCTTCATCATCGCCAGCGCGCGGAGAAAAAGAAAGCTTGCAGCAGGTGCCGCGCGCGGCTAACTTTAGAGCGCTGACGACGCGTTGCTGCTGCGTGCGGATATATAGGTCGTTCCCACCGCTGCTACTAAATGGCGTGCCGAAGTTTTCTGGGTGCGATCGGAGCGCTGATGGATCGCCAAGAAAAAGATAGAATTATTTTTATTGCCGCGAGCGACGAGGTATTTGAATTTTCCCGCGTCTTTGGTTCGCGAGCTTTAACGCGGGATTTTTTAAATGCTCGAGTGAAAATAAATGTACGAAGTTCTTCTATTTATAGGTTTTCTTCAAATCAAAATATATCTAATAATATCAGTTTCTTGTAGCTATCCAAAATTTAATTTTTCACAGGCAATTTCATCAACCCCTTACAAAACGCATCCATTGACACACACGCGAACGTGAACTTTTCACTCTCGTCTAATTCGACTTGCGAGTTTTTCGTTTTCCTTCTTCGAATCCAACCTGGCGACGAGTCCATTTTCGCGCGGGGACTTTTCGCGTCGCTGCACATCTTTCCGACCCGGAAACTTTGTTCCCGGAAGTACCTGATTACGTTACCCTGACGCTGGTTATTGTGTTTCCTTAGGATAACGAGGAGAGCGTTTCTAAAGTTTTTCGGGTGTCGGTTGGGTTCCACACACTGTTTTATAATGTAGAGGAAAGTGCAAATATTTATATTTTTATTCAGGAGCTAATTTTTTCGTCCGTGATACAGTAATGCTTTGTATTTATAAGGGTTTAGTATATAAGTGAGAGAAAGATTTAGTTAACAATTATGTTTAAATACGTAATTATATATAACTCTTGCATATTACAAAAAATCCTCTTGAATTTCTTTCAATTTTTCTGTCAATGTTCAACCAAAACTTTCCACTAAACGAAAATTTATTTAATTCGAAAAATTTCGCAACAGGGACCCGAAAAATGCAAACGCTTTCCGTGTGACCTACTTCCCCTTTTGGCTTTACCGAAGTACATCCGCGCTTCAACTTCGTCCCTCTCCGCCCATTTAATTCCGCTCCACTTACCCCAAAATCACGGAAATATATATTGTAAAACCATTATAACTCAACAAATAAATTAATTCACTCTATAATACACATGCACACTCGACGCGCTTAAAAAAATCGCTTGTTTCGCGTTCGAAAATACAGTCGTCATCGCATCGGACAAGCGCGTGAACACATTGCCCGTCCAGCGAACTGTCGAGCCGAAAGTTAGTTTCTCTCTCTCTCTCTCTTTCTCACAAACGCTTGTGCGCGGACAGGCGAGTTATTTATAAACTGATTTAGCGAAATTTACGGTCGCACCCGCTGCGCGCTTTCGTTGGCTCGTTCAACTCTGGGCGTTTTTATTTTACGAAAAAAAAAAAAAAAAAAAAAAATTCGGTTGAAGACGAGGGTACAGTAATTTAATTCGTTTGCGGGATGTCGAAGGTTTCGCGATGTACGAATATTTCGTTGGTTGTCGGTGGCACGTAGACGGGCTAAATGGTTCATTATATAAGTGCTGAAAAAGTTGAGTTTTTTTTTTGTCTGCTGCGGAGAGCTGTGAATAATTATTATTTTTTCTTTTGTTTATAACTAATTATTAACTTTCGTAGCGCTTAATTGGGTCGACAAGTGGAAAAGTGCCTGCTGGGCTTGTTCATTGTTCAAATAAAACAATGTAACTTCAGTTCCCAACTTTGACGTGATGATGTAGTTGGTCTCTGACTGACATGTTAATTTTATCAAATTACATATTTTAATTATATGCTAGAATCTCATGAAGCGCAGCCGCCTAATTACAATTGCATTAGATTCATCGAACAATCGATAAATTAATATACAATTATCGGGTTGTAACGAAGTTTGCTTACATTGGTACATCACTGACGAACGGAATCCTTCAACCGATATTTCAGTATATCGATAAAGTGAAATATCGTTTGATTGAATTATCCGATACGAAATCGACTCATTCAAACCGCATTTATAAATTTATACCAGTAATTAATCCGAAAATCTCGCGTTCACTCGATAATTATAATTAAAACTCGCTCGCTTATTCGTAAAATGAAAAAGTACAAAAGACGGTCAAGTTACATCGATACACTCGCTCTTCTTTCATCGGGCAATCGGCGAAAATTTCGCACTATTATATATATATGAAGCACCGCGGCCCCTAATTAACCCGACGAGTGTAATTACGCAGCGGACGCGAGCAGTCGCCTCGTTTTCAAAAGCGAAACTCCGCAGGCTTTTCACGGGCTGTTGGGTGAACACAGTGGAAGAATGGTTTGGCAAGGTAGAACGAGTTCAGTCTATGGTAGATTTTTTTTTGGAGAATTTAATGGTCACATGATCGTAGTTAGTTTGATAAATTTAATACTGTCGTTATTATTATATTATTTTTATTATAGTAATTAAGCTGCTTGAATAATAAAATATTGGAATCAATGATATACGAATTTCTATCAAATTTTTTGCCAAATTAAATTTGTTTATTCGCTGTAACACATTTTTTTTTAATGAAAAATATAAAAGCAATCTCTGACCGAAAAAATTTATTAAATCCTATATTTGATTCCAATTGTGTCTATGTTAAAAGGATATAGGAGGTCTGATTAAAAAATCCGATTCCCCAAATTGGATCAAAAACAGAATTTAATAAATTTTTTCGGTCAGTGATCGCACATTCAATTAAACGGCAAAAATGCGTCATGCACAAGAGAATTGGAAGATAGCGCACTCGACAATAGTAAAAATTTCGCATACGGCCGAAACGATATTATTATTGCTTCTTCTATTTGATGAATTATTGAGATTACGGGCCTATTGTACAGCCTCTCTCCCTCGATTCCTCGTTAATGCGGCAAGGGATTGAGAAATTGCACAGGGAAATTAATATATATTGCATTGACGGAAGCTAAATTGATTTCTGGAAACCTACCGCGAGCGCGAGAGCGACGAGCCCGGTTAATCAATACCTCGGTATGCATTTGAGTAATGAACCCGCGGCTGATACCCAATGTACATATATGTGTCTTTTTATTGAAAGTGAAAAATAGGGAAGAATAAAGATTTCAGTGCTTGAATTTTTATAAAAGTGATTTTTAAAACGCTTGATCCATTATATTTTAAACTCTACAGAAATTATAATATTCCAGTATCACAGCAGTAAATTAAGTTTTAAACTACGAAAAATACCATATTCTCATCCTACATATACACGGCGACCGCACCTATATAGCCATTCATACCTACGATCATGAATAAACTTTCCTTCCTCGAGAAAAACATCCAATCCCACCGAAAACTTTCATCATTCGGCTCGAGTCCCGGGGCGCCGAAAAACATCTCGCGCCATGAATAATTCCGCTTCTCCTGCGCGAATACATACGTACATAGAGTTGCCGAAAAACCACGGGCGCAGTTGGCGCAATTATCGCACGGGGCGAGGCCTTGCATATTCATACGCGAATTATGCGCGACGTCGAAGTCCCCGCGCGCGCGTGGCATCTGTCGTCGTATAAAGCGAGAAACTCAATGGTATACACATTTAGTGGGGGCGAGTTTGATTCTGGCAAAGCTAAGTGTTGGTGGATGCGAGGTTGTGTGGTTTGCGGTTGAGTTGCGTTGTCACGTTATTATGTGAGCTGATTGTGATTGGAACAACGAGTTTTAGTGATTTGTTTAGTAGTATAGATTGATTAGCCGAGTGTTCAAGTTTCAAAAGTATATTATACAGTTTTTTTGAGTGTAGGTATAATTTATAATTTTCAATTTCAGTTTAATTTTTAGTTTTTAATTTAATTTTAATTTTTATAGTTTACAATTTAATTATAATTATTATTAGTTTTTAATTTAATTTTAATTTTTATAGTTTATAATGCAATTATAATTATTAGTTTTTAATTTAATTTAATTTTTTAATTTAATTTAATTTTTCTGTTTTGTAATTTAACTTTTAATTTATAGTTTTTAATCCTCTTGCTCGATTAATTACGCTACACCTTTTGTAAATTAACGACGAATTATACTATCACTTTATCAAGAGACTCTTCAACATATTCCATTACACTCGAGAACCCTCATCTCTGCCGTTTCCTCGGACACACATATCCCAACTCACTCTATAAGCTAAAGATTCGTAGCTGCAATATCAATCGCGATGTCTTTATTTAAGGGCGAGCCTCGCGGGCTTGCGATCTCGTATACATAACCGCGAGAGCGTCGATAAACCTTGGGCGCGCGGGAAGCCGCAAGACTGCCCAATTACGGGCGATTACCGATGCGTGAGATATTGGACGCCCGCCGTGATTTTCGTGATGCGGTCGAAGAAAAATTGAAGTGGAGAGCCGATTCAGCGGGTTTTCGAGTTATGTAAGGGGGAGGTCGTGCCGGAGCTGGAAGTGTGTAGCTGTTGTAGATGTGATAAGAAAAGGGATGAGATTTTTTTTTTTTCATAAGGGGCGTTGGTGAAAAGGAAATTGGTAAAACGTCGGTTATATATATAAAATGTAAATTAAGGAAACGGTATACTCACTTTACGCTGAGTTTAGTATTTTTACAAAGTTGGAATTTAGTTTAGTTATTCTATGTAGTTACTGTAGAGAAATTTTGAGATTTCATAATTTTTTTAACAGTTTTCATTGGAATTCATATTAAACTATTCATGAACAGTGAAATGCTTTCTATTTCAAAACATTCTTACTACATGTACGCTCGCTTAGTAATACCCCAACGAGCTACAAATAAGGTACAAAAATACCTGTTATCCTAATAAATCACCTACCCAAACTTTTCGCATTTTTCTAATCTCCGCAACTGACCTACATATGAGCATCGAATTACCGCGTAACCAGCGTAGCAGCGCTTTCTCACCGCAACTTTTTTATACAAATTTTCGCAAATGAAGAGCTGCCTCCTTGCTTTTTCCTCCCCCATTTCATTTTTGCTCGGTACCGCATGTTTTCCGTTTTTAACTAAACTTTCCGACGTCAAAAATATATGAAACCCCCCACGTTCGAAATTGGATTCAAAGAGGTATTTTTGGAACCGCTTCCGAAAAAGGGAATTTCATTTGCCCCGCAAAAAAAGTTGCATTCGATGAAAAATTCAATGTAGCGGAATAGGTAGGTAGAGGCAAAGAAAAAAAAATTTAGTTATAGAAGTAACAAAGTAAAATCCAATTTTCTATACGCAGTTCGCCGTTCGCTTTCCGCTCGCGACAGAAAATAAATATCGTAAATAGTCGTTTATTTCTGAAGAACGTATACACATATAAATTTCCAACATTTCCTCCGCTCCTGATGCATATGCGCGGAGAAAAAAAGGTGACGGAAGCAGGGCACGGGTCGGAAGGAAATCTTGAAATTGCGCAGCGACGCGGCCTGAGACGTTTCACGCGTCGATGAAATTTGTACTTTCCGAAAATTATTTTCCTCTGGAGAAAGAAGCTTGAGGAGAAGCGGGAAAAAGTGGAATATGAGAGAACGGACGGCCTCGGGAAGAAATTCGAGTTCGACGGGCGCAAGAAGGTGCTGGTGAATTTCAGTGAAGTGATGAGCGCGGTGGGTTTGAATTTTAAATGAATAATGTTCATCCCGATTGTTTTATCATGATAATGCGATGAGTTAACAAGAGAAATTTTTCTCTTTTGTCGAAAGGATAGACAGTGTAATATGTCCTGGGAGAATTCCGCCTTTCAGTAGAACAACTCCGTTACGACCGGACGTGTAGACATTAAATAGATTCAAAACTTTAAAGCGTTAGTGTTATTATTTACGAATTTAAAATGTCAGCACGAAATGAATAATAAAATATGATAATGAAAAATATGTACTAATAAACACATCACCTTACCCCTCCAAACGACCCATTAATATCCTTTCATTTGTAAACCTCCATATCATCAACTTCTCGCCCTAGCTTCTACCAAACTCACCCCTAAACACCTTACTTCTTTCCCCTAATCCACCCCCGCCGCCTATAAACGCCGGCCGGCGCCTCGATATAAGTGAAAGGTAACAGTCGCCTTTCTCTCTCTCTCTCTCGCCTCCCGGCAATTTCACACTCGGGCTGTCTGCGCTCTCTCCATTTCCCCCGCGGGATATGACGCGAAGCCCTGCGGGAGGTGAAAGAAGAAAAAAGAGAGACAGACGCGTGGAGAAGGAGGATTTTCACGGGACGGCAAAGCCCTCGTGTTTACGTCGTCGGATTACGGCTCGAGTCGGAAAATATAATTCCCTCGTGTTCTCTCTCTCTCTCTCGCTCTTTCTTTCTTTCTCTCTCTCTCTCGTTCCCTTGTATATGAATGGGTGTATGTTTGTAAGGATGTGTGAGTGGTTTAAGGTGTAGCTTTCGCGCATGATGTGGTAGGGCGGCTATACCGTTGTTTTTTTGATTGTCGAGACTGGTGAAATGCGTAGTGAGTGAGACAGATTAAAGTGGGTTGTTTAATTAAAAGTGATTCAAAATTTTCTTCGATTCAAAATTTCGCGATTTATTTTTTCACCTGACATAAATGCCGTGTAAAGTTATTATCATCCGAAATATGATATAAAATTTAATTAAAATTCAAAAAATGTAGGCCAATTTAGTTTTAGCGCGTTACACGATAAAGTATATCCCTCTTTCTCGGTTAACAATTTTTAGAAATATTCGCTCCTCGGACACGTCAAGTTATTTTATTCGCACGCAAGTATAGGAATCTTCTGAAAATAGTTTATTAAAATTTCTTTTGCCAGCTAAAAATATCCGGTTGAAATATGCAGTATCCCAAAAGAAAAAGTCACACTTTCCACGCCACGATGCAAAAAGATCCTCCCTATATTCAAAGTATGATCCAATCGCCTCACGGTCACTTTCCGTCGACTTTCGCCATCCTCCAGTAGATAAATCACTCTCCGAAAACTCGACGGCGCTTTTTTCGCGCTCGTATCGGGGGATTTCCTTCTCCCCGCGGCGATCGGCCGGCGCTACAGCGCTCGGCGTGCGGGGCGACAGATCGATCGGCCTCGTTCGCTCGCGCATATACACATACGTACAGTAGCCGCGGATCGTTAATTCCTGCACCTGTCGCCTTGCGCTAAAAATAATCCATCGACTCGTCCTCATTGGAAGTAAGCGTGTATGGTGGGCAGAGGCGAGTGCCGCCACGTTCTTTTGTATGTGTGCGTGTGTCTGTGTATCGGGCGTAGTTTTTCTTTGTGGGTGTTTGGTTTCGGAAATGCGTTTGGATAATTGTTAATATTGTATGGAACGATAGGGAAAGAGAGGAGAATAATTTATGGCAGGAAAGTAGCTTGACCTTATAGTGAAATTACCGTAATTGTGACGAACGATGTGTGGTTCCGAGACTAAAAAGGGCGAAGTGATTGTTAGGCTGAAATTGGTCAATCGATGAAAACGAAAGGAAATTTTGTAAATCAGATGTTAACGTGCAGGCCGGAGTGGCATTAAAGAACGTATTATCGGAAATATTTAGGGCTGCACGATATATCAAGATTAATCTTGATATTGTATTGTCTTGTAATATTCAAGACAATAATCGATACAATATTTATATACAGTTTTCGATACAATATCAAGATTATGGTGTCAAGAATG
>UXGD01000086.1:0-105701 GCA_900474315.1 Torymus auratus
GCACGAGGCGGTCCGAAAGTGGATTTAAAAAAAATTTTTTTTCTTTTTCTTACACGCAGGTGACCGATCACTCGTAGAGTTACTTTCGTTTGGCACGCGTTTTTTTTTTTTGGTTTTTCGTGTTGTGTGGGATTGAGACTTCTGGAGTTTGTTTTGCGGTGCGGAAGGAGCAGGTAGTTTTTTTTCTCATTTGGGTATATATAACAGATTAAAAGGAATATCTAGCGTAAGGAAGTTTTATTTCCTTGATTTTTCCGATAAAGTCATTATATATTCCGTCGATGTTCAAGAATGTGTGTCAAAAAAACCTCGCGCAAAAACCATCACACGCGTCTAGTCTGTATATACAAGCTTGCACAAAAGATTTGCAACATAACGTTTTGCATAAAAACGAAAGTATCTTATATATTAAAGTTTTGATATATATTTTGCAATCAAAAAGTCCGCTAAATGTATATAGTTATTCAATTAATACACCGAATTCTTCGCGAAGCCTTGAAATGTTTTCATCAAATTCTATACGAGCCCTCGTAATCATCGCCATAAGTATTCAAATATTTTCGAACTAATTAAAACAAGTGAAAAATGGCCATATACCACAGCTCTGATATCAGATACGTATCACTGCGAGTCAGCACCAACGGAGCGATTAATCCATTTATGACATACTTCCCTAAACAACCTACACGTGCACGTGTTCCATCAGCCCAACAAAAAGAAGATATCTTACCGTTCAAAAGAAGTTTATCGCTATACCCCGCCCATTAGTTCTCAAACTCAAAAGAACGTACTCCAAAGCACACGTGACTCCTGTATAAAACACACACACACAGTTCCCTCTCTGCGCTCGGACACGACAGTAGCGTTAAAGGGGCCTCTCGCCGCTCGCTCGTTCCTTCTTATGTATCTCCCACTTCGCGGCCCCTCTCTCTCTCCGACGCGGGCCTTTCAACTCTCGCGCGGCTTGCGGGGCCGCCGCGTCTAGATCCTCTCTCAGAGTCCCTCGATCCTCCCGCGGCCTCGCATCGCACTGACACGTTGAAGGCGTGGTGCATGTGTGTTTTTTGAGGAGAGAGCAGACACGCGCGCGCAACTTTTATATACAAGTGCATAATATCTGTGTGTCCATCCAGTGCCCAAGAATTTCCTTCGAGTGAGCTTATACACAAGTCTATAACGGGACGAACGGAAGCGTTTGGTGTATATATATATAATAATCTGTGCTGTGTTCTCGCGCGTGTGTGAGTGCAGTGCAGCACGTAACGCGCAAACCTGCTGCGGTGCGCTTTCGCCGGAAGGAGAATCCACTTCACGCGCCAAGGAGTCGTGCGTAGTAAGTATATTTATACACACGATTTGGACGTTACATCGCACGCGTATACGAATTAATTGCGACGGCGGCGGTCGTTTTTCCGGTACCACGAGTCGCGATAAGCGATCGCGCGATATCGATCATCATGTAGCGCTTGACATCTCAGATTTTATAGATATATATATAGGCAGGGTAATCAGCTCCGATCGCTTGTAGTAGCATATAAGTGCCGGTATAGTTGGTGAGAAGACAGCACCGTTGTGTGTATATAAGTAGCAGCAGCAGCCGCGCGTCACCTGCGCGCCTCCTGTATATAATACGTTCTCCAGCAGCGCGCTGCGCGTCGTGGAATTCGTGTATTCCGCGCCGCAGAGAGAAAGAGAGAGGTGCTTCGTGTGGTAGTAGTAGTCACGGCCATTGAGGAGGAGTGTATAGTATACAGAGAGACGCCGTCATCGTCATGGAGTCAAGTGAGTCTCGCTCCGTCTCCTTCGCTCTCGAGCGATGACGCGTGTATTATCCTATAATATAATAATAATGTATAAGAGAGGCGAGTTAGCGCGCCAGGGTTTCTTTCGTGGGAAGGACTCGTTTCATTGTTTTACAGGCGCGTGAGAAATATAGTTACGCGCGCGCGAGTTTCGTCTACGGTGTGTATACTATTGTAATTATATACGTGTTTATTTACGCGGCGGAGAAAGAGATGAGTTTCCGTTGAGGAACTGGTATATAGAAACCGTTTCGGTTTTCCCGCGGAGGTAGAGAGAGAGAGAGGCCCAGGGAAGACCGGTTTCTTTCGCCGGTTCTCTCTGTCACCAGACATGCCGCAGCTATATGCAGACGCGGATGGGTTATTTCGAGGATGAAGTCGCGCGTGGGAGCGCTGTTTATACGTGTGAAATCGGTATAAATATGCACGAGAAGAAAGGTGGAAGTGTGTTGTTGTGTTGCCCAACATTCCTGCGTGCGAGAAACGTACTTATATATAGCTGTCTGGATAATTACTTAATTTTCACGTATGTGTGTGAGCCGCTGTTTGGATAACGTGAAGTACATGTGAAAATATTCAATAAGCGTATGATTGACGGTGATGTGTGCATGTAGGCGAGTAGGTGAGCGATATAGGAAATTAAAGAAACGTGAGTTTTATATATGCATTACGTATATGAACGTAGCATGAATCATTCAGCGAAAGTGTTTGCACGACTCGCGTAGATATATATTTATTCAACTAATGCAGCAAAAAGTCGGTGCTCGTAAAAAGTGAATTCCCGTGTAGAAATTGACTCGGAATGAGTAACGCAAAAAAAAAACTAATTACGAAGGTGTTGCAGCATCTTTGGTATATAGGTGCACTATAAAATAAATATATTCTTAACCAGAGTGACACAGAAAAAAAAAATATATATATATGAATAATATAACTGTTGAAACGTAAACATTGCTAATAAAAAAGTGAATGTGAATATATTGAACACATGGTTGTTAATAATGCATATTATATTTTATGTATTATTTATATATTTAACATGACTACTGCGTTTGTTTTCCAAGAATATGCGGAATTACTTACAGGCTTTTGAAATTATAATTCACGCGCGTAATCCAGAAAATATTTCCTGTTTTTGCAACGATTTACAATCACTTTATCCATGTAACATTTAAGATAAATATATCAGAGTATGTGCAATTAATAGTAATCTTACTTATTCCTATGTGTTGCGCATAACGCAAGTATATTAATTTTATGAATATATAATTCTTTCATAACGTTAAGCTGTACTAAAATGACTCTTTACGTTCACTTTTGATAAATGAACCCACGCGGGACATTTTTCCGAGCATTTTTGTTGCAAAATAAACTGTATAGTATCATTTATTCACACAAAAAACTTTGTTATTCATAAAAGTCTGTTTTATGTTTACAACGTACAGCCAGGCAGAGAATTAACACGATTTACAAGTTATAGTACGTGCATCGACGACTCATGAACAGTACAGAGGAGATGCAAATTGCAAACTAATTAGAAACGCCTTAGCTGGTGTGGTTAGTTTCGAAGAAATAGATAGTCGAGCAGATAACTGATCTAACTGTAAATTTACTGTTCGTAGATTGAAAAAAATAATAGAAAAATCTTTCATTATTTGATTTGAAATTGTCGCTTTTTAATTGTTATTTATTTTGTGGGATATTTTTTTCTCAATCAAATCAAACATACTTATACACTTGGCTTTTTCCTATCAATCAGCACAATAAAATGTGAACTATGCACACAGGGTCATATTTTCACGCTCATCTCTGCGTAATTAATACAATCATTATAATGTAGGTACGATCATTAATAAAAAAATGATATATCGTAAAAATTCTCGAATAGATCTTTCGATTTCAGTCGAACTTATTTACAACGATATTTTGACAAGTGCTCGAAGAATACACATGTTTTATCGTATTGTATTTGCTCATATTAGTATCTACGTAAGAAACATGAGTTCAATTTAAATTCCAAATACCACACAAGTTTTATTGTTATCAATGATTCACGCAGTTGATCAAATAGTCATTTCTCTTGCCTTTGAAGAAAAATCGAAATTCTTCTTGATACTTTGTTTGACTGATTTTTAAAATGTTTTTGATAATTATATAATAAAAAATTTATAAAGATCTATAAAACCTATAAATGCACTTTTTCTCTCAAACGATATATGCGGAATATTCGCACAATATTCACACACAAAAAAAGCTATACATTAAATAGAAGATCGTGCAGGTTTATAGAGCACTAGTATAGTCTAAGTGATAAAGTAGATATAGACTATAGATATTAAAAACTTTTTTATTTAAATTTCGACGTTATCAATTTATATTGCACATCGATAGATTTGGTTTATTATGTTTTCTTATTTAAAGAAATAATCAATGCACAGGAATGATTAATGACCATTCTTCAATTTTTGAGGTTCATTGTTTATTTAAACTATTGCGTTCATATGGAGCATTTTGGCATTAACATCAACTTCAACCTGTAGATATCTTATTAATAAATTAGCTGTCATTTGTTTCATTACATCCTCATACAAAAATTGAATTGTTTTAAAAATTATATAAAACAAATAAAGATAGTTTTACTGATTTTCGAAAGTCTGGTAGAAAACGTTTCAACAACGTACTTTGTATGACCGAAGGCCTCATTTCGCATAAACTACTGGTTCGCGACGCAATGCTCAACTGCGTTAGTCGTTAGTATATAGTGTAAAGATTCTTATACCTACGTTAAAGTAAATCTATACGTCTTGGGTGTCTAGAGACTGTTTTACACACAAAGGATGAAATCGATCAAAGTTCAGGGGATGACGTTGCATCTTATGGTATACATTTTCTAAAGTATATTCTATTTTTACATGCTCTTTATAAGAATGAGCACTTAACAACAAAGAAACTTGAAACAGTGTGACAATTATGATGGACAAAATATTCTTTTATTTTAAACAAAGAATCAGTGCAAAGCTGTGTACTTAATAGAAATGTTTACTTGGCATCTTTCCAATCCCTTGTTAACCGTTAGAGGGCCGGAATTTTGAAGTACGTGATGAGGTCGTTCTAAGAAAATGCGTAAAAAAATATCTTGTATCATGAATTGACCATGTATGATGAAATGTCTATCATGGGTTAAGCCATAGTATACAGACTTTTCAGCCCTATAAAGGTTAAAAATTTCATATTGTGAACAAACTGAAGAAATGACAAAATTTTTAAAAAGAAACTATAGTCTCAAAATGCGGTATTTCCATTAACGTTTGCATGATCGACGACAACATATCAAACAACGAAAAGCCTTTTACTATCCGTAAAAATAAAGCGAACGGCACTTCAAAGCACGTAAAATGAACCGTCGCCATGAGCTAATGGCCTAGGGCGCATCGTTTGCGCGCCCTCGCACGCGACGAGATCGCCTCTTCTACATGCACGTTAGGGTAACAATTTAACCTCCCTCAAACGCTAATTTCGTCAACGGCCCTTGCACCCACGCGTGCGTACGCTATAGAGCTTTCCCCTCTTCTTTCATTCAATCACTATATGACTGCGTATATCGAAAACCTGCGTTGGCGTTCTTACGCCCGTCAAAGGGAGGCCGTATTGAAAAAAAGAGAAAAAAAAGGGGAGACGTCGAAGGGCGCGGGTAAAAGTGAAATAGAAAAAAAAGAGGTTCTGGTCGTGTGTGTTATATATACATATATATATGTATGGAGAGGCTACGAGGGGACGAGTGGCGGCAAACAAAGTGATTTTCGCTGGCACGTGGCGCGGAAGTGGCAAAAAGGCGAGTGCGCGGAATCTGCGAGTGAAGCGTGTGTGTATACAAATGTACGTGGTTGGCCGGCGTCGAGTGGAGGCCTGGCGCGGGAATTTTGCGTAACTTGAGCGGAGATTTTGTGGAACGGCGATGGAAATTCTTTTTAAATTGCTATTATTCTTGGTGTTCTTTTTTAGTTGTTGGATAAAAAATTGGTAGATATATATATCATGATTAGGAAATATAAATTATAAAGTTGCATGAATATGCAATTATAAAGACGTCGTTTTACCATAGTAATAAACAAACACTTATAACAAAAGCCAGTAAAACGCTTGATTTTCAGCACACGCTATTAATTAAGAGAAAAGGGAATCTTCTACATAAATATTGCCAAGAACAGCATACAAAGCTGTATACGATATAGTCGTAAGATTTATTGCTGAATGGCAAGGTAAATGAAGCCTAGTTTCTAATGAAAATCTTCTCATTATATTCCCAGAGAGATAAATCGGAAATATTTAAATTTTACAGCTAATTTAACATACAATATATGTGTAATGTTTATAATTCCGAAACCCAATCAACACAGCGAACTTCTTTATAAATGCAGACGGCTGGCTTCCCACACGAGTAGCAGCTCATCTCTCGGAAAATTTCACCTCCGCTATAGGTTTCACTGAAATTTACGGTTAACCGAGGCATTTTCGCAGTGAAAGCCAGCTTCTCACTCATTCCGTTCGCGTTTTATCACCTGCGCGCTCGAAAGTGTCGCTCACCTATACACACACACAAGCGCGTGGTTGTCACGTGTAACTCTTGGCATCGATCGCTCGCGCTAATTCCCGTCCGAAAAATGACCCTCTCGCAGCTACATCCTGATGCCGTCGCGCGTCCTACATCTCAACGAGAAAAAAAAACATGGCCAAAGTTCGACGGGAGTTTGGGGGTGTGCAATCCCGGGCGTAAAGGTATGCTATATACATAGACCGTCGCGCGTCTGGTATCCATGGTAACCTCGGAAAATCCTCCGCCGTGTGTGCAGACGCGCGGTGGTAACAACAACAGCAACTCCACTCTGTATACACTCGAGAGTGTGAAATCTCGCACGCGCGCACGGCGGGCGCTTTTCCTTCGCAGAGAGAGAGAGAAGAGAGAGAGAGAGAGAAAGCTAGCACGTGCCAGTAATGGAAAGGTGTTGATAATGTGTCGCAGACGTGTAAAGGGGGAAAAGCAGTATGGGGGCACTCGGGCTACGTGTGGAAGCTTGATTTTTATCGCTGTTTCGTTGTGTTACACGGTGACAATTGGTTTTTATCGAATCGAGGGTGTAGTTCGATTGTCTTGAATGATATTGTAAAGGTACAGAGCCAGACGAATTTGCTCGTATATTGTAAGATAGTTTTTTTTTCGGTCATCCGTATATGTCGTATGGATAAGTTTTCATCATTCTCAAGTTTAATTTTTTATTTCCGGAGTGCTAGAAAGAGTAAATTGAAATAGTTATTGTCCTCTAATTACAAGAGATAATAGCGCTTGTTTTTGGTGGCTAATAACGAGGTATTTGTATAAGCTGTATAATGATCTTCTATTCTTCGAAACGAGACATTTAGCTTTAACTCCGACCTACATGTACACACTTTTTTCACTTAGATACCTACAATCTCGTTCTAGATCTTAAGCAATTATCCCAACGATCCATTTGTCTCTACCAAGCACATTTATACACACACACACAGCAAACAATCGATCCTTATCAAAGATCCTACGAACTTTATTCAACTAGCAGATTTGTTAAAAATAATCTCCATTACATTGAAGAAGAAGTAGCCTAGATTATTCATCGCGGAAATTTTGGCTTGAAAAATTTAGGAAGTAATTCGCGAGAATTATGAACGCTCAAGAGCGCGGCAGCATAACTGATGCGAACTTCAACCAAAGCCGCGATGCACACGTGTGTATATTATACGTGCACCTTTGGTGTACCTGCGTGCACTCGCGCCTCTTCGTGGACGTACGCGGAAATTTTAATATTTCAGTCGCAAAATATTAGTGTGTGTGTGTTCGGGAAAGTGGCAGGGGGAGAGCTGAATACCCGTGTATTACAATTACAATGGTATAAATAATAAAAGCATTGTTTAAAGTTACGATGAATTTTTCTTTAGAAAGGGATTCGTTGGGAATGTCGGATGGCTTTCAAAAATAAAATGAAATTTTTGTTTTTAATATTTTTCAAAGCTTTGTAGTATGAATTTTCCTGAACTAAAATAATGAAAATATTTTTGAGATAACTGTAAACAAAGCTCAAACCGACTTTCCATATTAATTGCGCTAATTTTTACATTGCATGTTTTAAATTCAATATTATTCTACAATGGTATTATTTTATTCCTTTTTTGAAAATCGCATTATCTGATGCAGACGTTCTGTAAACGTAGAATATTTTTCATTATCTAATGTAAACTTTTCATTAATCAATTAAATATTTAACCTTTAATATCCTTAACGATCCTCAACGTAATATTGTAAGTAATCAAACGCATTTCCCAGATTTAATGTAATGGAATAACAAATTAACAGTGAAATAAGATTAAAAATTCCTGAATCGATATCTTCTTACCTAACCGGTGAAACAATTAATCGTGACCTATAAATATGCAAGCCACTCATTCAATAACTCGTTAAAAAATAAATTAAAGATACCAAACTATTACCTAAATTCTTGTTCAAAATACACAATAACAATTTCGACGCTAATATCTAATTTTCAAACGATATCACCCCAAAACGCCTGAAATTATTTACGCTTTTAAGTAACACACTTCAAAAGTCCCCCGCGTGATTAAAAACTGATAGTCTGTGATGTTACGAAAAGCGGCGCGCGTTTTCCGCGTGCTCGCGCTCCCACTTCGTTAACACGAGCGAATATCCGCGCACGCGATTCCCGTGTACCTATACTCCGTGAAATCTCGCTCGAATCCCGCAGAGAGCACAGCGCCAAAAATTAATCAAGCCAAATGGAAAAGTTGCGGAGAGCAGCCCGCGGCGTGTACAAAAACAGAGTGCCATCAAAGTTCAGCGAACCTCACGGACGCGCTCTCTCTCTCTCTCTCTCGAAATCCCTCGCCACCATCGCAGCACGCCGAACCTTTGCCCAAGAGGCTTTAAAGTTCCTTCCATTTTCTCTCTCTCTCTCCTACTCTCTCGTCGACGCAAAAACATCAAAGATGACGCTGCCGCGCAACACAGAGCGAGCGGCGTCGAAACATCAGCGCTGTTGTCCCCGAAACTCCGTTAACCACAGTAATTTCCGTAATTATTATCGGAGGAGTTGCTGCTGTGTACTCCCGTGTGTATACACAGCTGCAGTATAGGTCATCATGTGATGCCCGCTTTCGTCACGACTTTCATAACTTCAAGATGTATATTTTAGGCAAGTGTCTTCTCCTCGAATAAATTCGCTTCCTGAAATGTGTATGAAATCGATAATCGATTGGTATACGAGTTCTCCACTGAGCGGATAAGTGAAAAGATAAACTTTTCATCGGCGATGGTTGGGAGACGGGGATCAATGACCACCCGCTTATAGTGTATACGGTGGGTACGATTTTCGATTTCAATGCCGACGAAAATGCCGAGATTTTACCATTTCGAAAAATGTACTGATTCGTCGTTACGTGCACGAATAAAAGAGCGGATTGGCGTTATCGGGTATAAACGCGGCATGAATGCGCGCGAGTGGATTTCAATGGTGAAAGGAATAATTTTAATTACCTGGAAATTCGATCTTGAACTATATCTGTGCGGAATCTCTCAACTTTGAGCACGATTTTATCTCAAAAAAGAAGGGAGAAGAAGAAATATTTAATTCCGTATAATATAATACGAATAATTTTATCGAGCTCGCGCATTGCAAAATAATAATAATACGAAATTTTTGCAGCGACGCGCGCGGCCATTAGAGGGAAAATTCAACTTCTCTCGCTCCAGCGTTAATCATCAAAACTCTCGCCTTATAGCCGGGCCTGGGCGCGTTATACTTTGCACACAATTTAATAATAAAGCAGTGGCATAATTACGGTGACTAATGTTCGCGGTAATACTCGTTTTAATCGCCGGGCTCCCCTGCGCAAAATATCTCTCACTCCGGTGCGCGCGCGCGAGATGCAACTTTTGCGAATTAAAACGTCGGCGTACTGTTGTTTATTAGATGACGCGTGCAATTTTAACTGTAATTTTCTTTACATTCTTTTTCTTCTCTTCCCATAAGTAAGCCGTATTTACGAAGGCTGTATACTGCAGGGAGATAATAGTCCTTTGTGATGTCAGAGACGATCTAAGTATCGATGATGTCACGTTGAATGGTGTCGTTAAAGTCGCGCGCCTGCGGTATATATATTCTCGCGTGGTTTTTTAAAAATAAATAAAACACTGGTAAATGAAGACATAAATTAGGCGCTGAAATGTTCAACAATGATAATTTACGGCATATATGGTTACAATATAACGTTCGGGCCGATAACATTGCCGATCATCAGCATAACAGTAGAACCGCAATTACGAGGTATTAATATGGAATAAGACGTATCAGGCAGTCGTAATTCATTATATTCAGTCGCGATGTATTGTGCGCGTCCCAAATGACCGTTAACTATTCACTGACTATTAATTATACGATACGGTTCAAAGTGAGAAGTGCATCTCGCACATAATTAATGCCCAGCGTTCATTGTTAATGGGAAGCGCATCATCAGCGCCAAATTATCAGCCATATCTTAATGTGATGTTTACATCGCGGAGCTGCGCGCATTCACGTACGATAATTATGATATTTGATGAGATTCGTCGATCGTTGTGTTACACGTTGGGTGATTGAAATGAAATTATATAGCGAGAGCGAGATCGAAGAGAATAATATTAAACCCAGGACGAACGTAATATCTGTAAATAGAATGCAAGTTGTGAAATTTTAACGTAAATATCTTTGCTTATACGGTTGAAGAACAGAAGGAATTTCGGAAATTCATATACCGTGAAAGACTACTTCGATGCGCGTATATATTTTCTATCATTTTTTCGTTTATTCTTATATGCGTATCAGAGTATAAGTATAATACTGAGAAATGGTATAAAAATAAAGATGAATAGGTTTATTAATAGTTCACATAATAATACATATTATATAGTTATATTAATGAATCCATAATAATAATTTATTCACATATTAATGAGAGCGGAATTTAATTTGAAGGTATAAAGTCAGAGTTTAATAGTAGGAAAAGACGGCTATATAATGAACAATCCTCTCTATATTAGCCATATTATTTTAATAAGCACATTGAATTTCGGTAGAATATTATTAAGCTCAACGCAATTATCTTTCCGAAATATTTAATTGTCCCTTTATATATTTTATAATTGTATTGTACATCTCAATGAACCCATGATTTCACTAATTATTATTATACGCCATAAAAATTTACTCCCGCGCTCTTCACCGAAACACAAAGCATTTCTATACGAAATATGTCAAATTGCAATTTCATCGCACCTCCTTACCCCGCCAATCATGCGCCTAATTAGGCCATTCGATACTATGAATAATTACATTATACGATGCTCTGCATATATATAATGTCTACCTCTATACCTGCAATACACATACCAAATGAGCTTCCTCCCTTTCAATACACCTCATAACGCGCGAAATAAATTCGCCCTGCGTGAAATTCGACGCTACCTCGTCATACACAGGCTATATAACGATCCAAATTGAATGTTCGCTAATTGGAGACCTTTCTCTCTATATACTCTCTTCCTCTTTCTCTCAACGCGTGTCGGTGACACCGTGGAGTATATATAACGCGTTCCTGTGTCGAGCCTTGTGCTCCTTCGCGCGCGCGGAGAGACACAATGGGATAGGTGGGGACGTCGTACCGGATAAAATATAATGCCGCGCGCGCGCGCTCTTCGCACGATGTGTCACCGCGCTGCAACTTCCCTTCTCCGCAGCGATTAGAATAAAGTCCGCGTTCGCGATCGCCTCCCGTCGTTGTAAAAGAGAGAGATAGAGGGAGGGAGAAAAGGATAAAGCGGAGTGAGCGATTGCGTGGAGAGAAAACTGGCAATTTTTCGCCGCGTAAGACAGTGGGATAGCGGAGTTTATGAGTTATGATAGTTGATATGTGTATGTGTGTGTGGGCCTGCGTGTACGCGCGCGCGCGTGAGTTGCGAGACCTCGGCTCTTGTTGTGTTTATGAGAAATGGCACTTTTTTTTCTTATTCATCAAAATTTGCCGGGGAATTGAGGAAATGCCGTCGACAGTTGGGCAATTTTTCTTTCTTCAAGCTATAAGTGCCGTATACGAAGGACCGTGGAAAGTTTCTCGCGTGCAGTTTGTCATTTAAGTATAATTATTGTCAAAAGTACGTTGATCCGCCGGCTCTGTTTTGACGATGTAAGATTTTAGGCAGTTTAGAAATATTTTTCCTCGTTGTATTATTTTTAGTTTGTTATAATATTTAGAAAGGACATTTTTAGTTTACATTACGTCTCTCTTTGAAAACGTGTATTAATGTTTACGACCGACATTGGTGTTCAAAAATATGAGCAATTTTATCGTTCGCAAAGGTGTCTGACACAAAAACTTTTATTATCGGACAAAAAAATACTTTGTTTTATGTAAGCGTAATTAGTTGTCTCCATTATTTTTTTAAAGCGCAACTTTGTAGCTATTTTAAGGGTATTAATTATTTTATGTCATCGGATAACATAGAATAAGTATAACTTATTCATAAAATCGTTAAATATGATGTCGTACTTTCCTTATATGTTGTATTTAATAAAAATTTTAAAAAATAATGTTTTAAAATATTGTTTAAATGTTATTTCAAGACGATTCAGAATATACAATGTTATTGTAACACACCTGAGCATTCGATTGTGGAGTACAAAGATGTCCTAATTTTTCATACATCTTATAATGAGTACAGTTTTTATACATTCTGAAACCTATGTAATTTACTTTTGGCCGTTAAGAACTGACTGTCGGACTATATTAATATTTATGTCTGAACAACACAATCACATGTACTGCCGACATTTTGACTGCAACAACTTCTTTGCATACAATACACAATCACAAATTTGAAATTTTTTCATAGATTTATTTCTTTCCTTCTGCACTGAGAACATTTTTTTTTTTTTTCAAAACGCAGCAATCTCTAATTACATATACCAGTCCAGCAATAACACACATATCGCGTTAACAACACCGGAGAGAAATATCTTAATTAACACTTGATAAATTATATACAAACCACAGTTACCTATCGTACCTATAATATCTCTTTTTATCCCGTAAATGTACACACACACGTGAGACATTGACCCACATTCCCCGTCAGGATAAATTATAAAATCGAAAACTGCCAACGTATATCACTTGTCATTTACATGTAACATTATACGATGGAGTATACCGTCAACGATTCCAAGAATCCCAGCATCGCCACATGGGCAAACCTGTCGCGCGTGTATAACACACCACAGTAATACAGCTCGCACGAACACCCATATAATATGCGAAGCGATAGAGTTGGCGAAAGAAGAGAGAGAGAGAGAGAAGTAGTATAGAACGAGACAGAGTGAGAGAGCGAAATCATAATGACCCGCGCATTCCTGCGGTCAGCCGCGCGCGCACGCGTATAGATATGAGCGGCAAAGTTGGACGTTTGAAAAGCCGCACGAAGGAGTGCGTTCGCGCTTCCACATGACCGCGAAAAAATCACGGCCGCTCGAGATACCTCTATATGTATAAGCGCTCAAAAAAAGTGAAAATATGAAGACCGCGCGCGCGTTCTCGCTGCGGTTTATAGAAAAGTTCCGTTGGTTTTTCTCCGCGCAGGCTTTTAGGCGACGCTGGTATGTGTTATAAATGTGTACACACCTATATATATATATACGCGCGTGGGCTAGCGGTGCCTGCATTCCACAGCCGATCGGACACCGAGTGTATATCTATATATATATCGACGGCGATTTTTTTTTCTCTTCAGGTTCTCGGTTGGACGTGAGCTTTTTTTCTGATAGGCTACTTTGGTCGATTATAATCGGCACAGTGTGCGCGGTTGTGCATAAAGTTGCTTTGGATATGCGGGGAGAATGCAGCGTGCGTAGCGGATTTTTACGGTATATCGGTCGCTATTACGTAACCGGCTCCTCCGCGCGTGTTATTCTTCGGTTTATGGCATTAGGGGGTTTATGTAAGAATTTCGTTTTTTTATTGCTGCGAGCGCGCGTGTAGTTCGTCGGATCACGGCCGGGATTCGCGCGGTAATTTTGACGTGCGCGTGCGTTCGAGTTGGCTTTGGTGTTGGAAAATTTACACCTAAACAATCGCTCGCGGGAAGCGGTTGGAGGAAAAAAAAAAGAAAGTTCGTCTAAATGCATAGTGCATGGTTCTTGTAAGCTAACGGTTTGTGGTTTTGTTACAAGAGAATCAAACGTACACACGGGTAAGCTGTTAAATTGAGGAAAATTATTTTCTTTGTAATGACGCTTATTTTGAATTACAATATTATTCTTACCGTATTTTATTGCGCAATATAACATAATCTGATTATATAGAAATTATTTTAATTGCAAAAAATGGTGTGTTGATAATTGTAGTTTATCCGGTAATGTTCAGTAATCTCATAAAAAATTATATTTACGACATTTGTATAAAGATAACATCAAGTGTTTTATGTTTAAATTTAAAAGAGAGAATCGTTTTGTATAGACATTATATAATTTTAATTCTTCAGAAAGAAGATAATGAGCTAACGGGAATTCGATATTAGGTATAAGAAAACAATTCATCAAGTATTTTTCGATTTAACATATCTGTCAATGTATTATAAACGTTTTCTTCCAATCGGCCTATATTTTACTAGAACATTGCAACATGTCGAGATTAATTCTTATCGACCCATATACAAATTTATATTGTATTTACTTCAAGATTCCATCGCTTATAATTTGAGATATTTAAATTTAATTAAATTGTATCATTTGAGATTAAAGTTTTTCATTAAAAGTACATAAATAATAATAACTGCGCGATAAAATTTGTACAAATTTTTTTTTTCAAAGACATGTAATTAAATTGATTAAAACACATTTTCTTGAAGTTTTATTTCATTTTATTTGCGTAGCAGGCTAAACCTTACCTACTGCAATTAATTAAAATTTAATCGATTAAACTATAATACAACTTTCTTGAAATGATTTTATCTGTCGATCAACCTCTTGACTACACGAGCCTCAAATATTATTTTAACACTCGACTCTTATCAGCAGGATACAGACAAAAATAATCTGATCTAGACATCTACTGCAAATAAATCCATTCTTTCCTACTTTAAAAGTATAAATAAAAGTGACCTCATCGTATTATTGTTCATCTTAAAAGATTAATTATTACAGGAAATCTGCTATCCAATAAACAGGGTTTATAATTTACCACACAAGAATGTTTCTTTCCGGAACTTTTGACGCCAACTAACGATACAGTAGCTCTCGTTTACCGAAAACCATCCGACCTCTCGAAAATTGCTTTTCCGAAAAAGAGTAGCGCGCGCGAACGCAAAAGCCATAAGCCGCGCTTATTTAGCTCAATAATCCAGCGAGCCAAATGGGCAATTCGCGGCGATGAAACGTCAAAAACGTCGAGCTATCATTTTGCATTCCTCGCCTCTTCTGTATAACCCATACACACACACACACATACACACACACACATTCATGTATTGTACTTACTAGACCAGAACAATAAATTTTCATCGAGTCAACAATTACCGCGCTTCAAGCTATCAAACGGCAAGCGTCAACGGACGGGAAAAAAAATTGGCGATTTCATACGGGGAAAATTGTTTCGACTCTCCCCGGTTGCGCAGTGGAAATGAACGTCCGACAGGTCCGCGTATAGGTAGACCGAAAAAACGGGGTATACGTACAGGCGGGAATGACGTCGCGCATGCGGGCGCGGAAAAAATTCGAAATTTCATCGGTCGTGGCTCGTTAAATTTGCGCGCACCGAAAGCTCGCGGTTTGCGAATGGCGATCGTTGCGACGATGCCCCTTAATATACGCCGTATACTATATATATATGCTGTGTGAGGTGAGTATGCGCGCACATACTATACTTTCCCCTCCGCCGGCGCTAATTTCTGGTTTATTACAACCCGCCGGCGCCGTGAGCAGCAGGTACACGAAAGTTACGTATATAATATGTACGCGTATACTTACGTGGTTGTATAGAGCACGGAAAGGCTTTTGAATGTTCGATGCGGGTTCGACGAACGATCGTGAATTAGTGGCGTCGACTGTGCAAGTGTGTGTATAAGTTTGGTCGGATGTAATTGTGCAAAAGTTTTTATCAATTTTTGATTTTGGGCAACGGGTAAAGTGTAGAATTTTGAAATAACGAACAGAGAGATGTTTCGAGAGTACTGATAAATTAATTTACATTCGTTTTTAATTTTTATATAATTAATGGTTTTGTATTGATTTTATGTAAGACATAATTGATCAATCGTAGTTTTATATAAAAATATAAATCAAATCGCGAGAGATAAATGTGTTGTGTATAAATTGAAGTAAAAAGCTTTTAAATAAAATATTGTAAAATAACGGTAAAGTGAATTCTGCCGTCGATCGTTTCTATCATTTTTAATAAATGAGCAATCAGCTGCTACATATTGTTTGTTAACATCAAGCAAACAAATTTCTCTTTTCCCCTGCAATTTTTCGCTAATTTCACCTTGGTGATTTAAAATATATTTATTCAAACATTCGCTGGTATGAAAATAGAAAACAAAATTTTATAATGACCAATATAGAGTTTAAACGTTCGTTAAAACGAAAAAAAATTGCCTACAACAGAGAGCGTTTGTTACTTTTTGTTCCAAGCGCATGCCTTGTGGTATATATATATGCGCGTCGCTCCAAATGATTGCGAACGCTCAAAGCAATGCACGTTGACAAAGGCCTTCGCTGCGGTTCTGATGAATCATACATTCTTTAATTGGGTCAGTCCTCGAAAAAAGAATAACAATGCGGTGCAGAGGCGTTTTTTGGCTTATATCACTTTTGAAATCGAAAGCAAAAAAATCTTTATTAGCAAGCTGCTAGTATTACAGCGCTTAATTGAGACAACGATAAGTCAATAATTGGTTTATTTTTATTTGAAATTTTCGAATATGTCTATTTTCTTCAGATGTATAAAAATCTTCTCATTTATTGTAAAGTTGGCGAAGTGAAATAGATATTTCTTTTTATAACGTTACAACGAAGCTGCAAATATACGGTTACAAAAAACTATCTATCGCGTGTCATAGAAAATATGAAGTCTATATTTATTTCACATTATCTAACTTGAGAATGCCTTAATATAATGATAACATTTTAACAGATTTCGAAGAACTAAAGACACGTGCTATACACGGTTTTGCAAACATATAGTTGTCTTTTCGCAACGTTGACGGCTAATGCAAACACGCGCACTCGAACTACTTTACTTAATTTAGGCGTTGAGCTACAATAAGCACATTGGGCGTAGGTGCTGATTAACTTATGTATACACATTCGGCTCATAAATATCTGTCAGTAGGTCTCAATTATTTGAAAGTACATCCATGTATAAGTGAGTCAATGTCAAAGGCGCTGCTGGCTGTATATACCTATACCTACACGCGCGCTTTTACCAACGTCTCTTTCTGTTTGATCGCGAGATCTCGATCAGAGGTCAAACGCGTCAAACATTTCATCGTCTCATTCGAAACGAGTGGCGTGTATAATCAACGTGGGTTTCGCTCTCAATGTGTTATACAGTCGGTGCGTTTGTTTTTTCTCTCCTCGCAAAGTGATACTAACTCGGTCGTATACGTTTTTTTCTTTCAATTTGCACCGATCTAGAAACCGAGGCGTTAGGAAATAGACAAGTCCCGTGCTACATTAACATAAATCCAGTCACATTTTACACAATCGATATAATGATTATCATAACATGCCACGGGTTAAACGACCAGTGAAATATATGCAACGAGACGTGCGTCGCGCAACTGAGCGAGGAGACGAAAATAAAAACCCGCATCCGTCTCGAGATGGATGCACACGCGTTATATTATATATTATCGTGTCATCGCCGATGCACGCGCTGGCAAAAAAGGAAGAAAAAAAAGCATATTCTCCGATTGCTCGCGGTGAAACGAATCGTCCTTCGATGATTGAAGAATCGAAGAGACTTCGTTAGCTATGTCTGATTTGTCCTCCATGATGCTTCTTTTTTTCTTTCAATATCCCTTTGCACAACTCATGCGCGAGAATTGACGTGATGCGGCGACGACACGAAGAGTCATCGTACCGTCGAGTCTAAGTGAGTTAGACAGAGAGGAACGCGTCGCGTGTGTCGCGGTAATTTCTGCGCTTGACTTTCTCGAGGGGGGAAGTATAACGGGGTTGGTTAATTTCGTTATCGCACGACAATGTGGTTACTTAATGAAAGAATGAGAGTGCTGATTTCTATATGAGATGTGGCTGCTTTCGGAAATACGTGGTATTAAAAGGGGATAAAATGATTAATTTGTGGTTTTTTTCCAAGCGAATTATATAGAAAAAAAAACAACAGAAATTGATTAAAGAAGTATATACGCAATAAAAGTGTGTTATCTTCTTTGATACACAAAAATATGTTGAAAGACATCTTTTGTGCTTTTATTGTATTGATAAACGACTACCATTTTACTTAGATAATATAGAAAACCTCTTTTAAAGTTTATAAAACGGATTAATAAAGATATCTCAACTAAGTATCACCCAACAAAGCCATGATTTCAGTATTCAAACAACGTTATCAACCCAGACAATAATATCTTCGTACGTACGCTATACATTATCCGGGCAACAGAGCTTTTCGCATAACAGTCATACCACAATCCTTTTCGAATCCAACTGCTTTCGTCTCTCCCGACGTATACCCAATTAACCTCGTCCTTTCTTTAATCTCCACCTCACATATGCTCACTGCGCCTATTCATCCCGCGAGCATCGAGAGATCGACGCGTTTATCCAGGGCCACCACGAGAATCGAACGGCCTCGCGATAACGTGTATTATACATGAAACGAGCGTTCGCGCAGGTATCTCGGTCACGTATAGAACCGCGTGGCTCGTGCTGTATATATATATGTGTGCAAGGTCGTACGTGGTCCACCTTTTCTCCCGTCCACCGTGGCGACCGGTCGCTCGTGTCTGCACGGCTCCCTTATGCATACATTGTGCTTCAGCTAACGCGATTATGATTTATTAAGGATCGTTGACATGCCGCGTGCGCGTGAGAGTCTCATCAGCTTGAGTATGGAGGTCGCGCGCGCTCTCCTGCGAGCTAACTCGTCGATGGATGTGGTGATGTACGTGTGTATAGGATGATCGGGGAAACTGTAGCAGGGATTTATGGCTGATGTGGACGAACCGAGCGGCTTCGAAGATATGGAGGAACTTTGTTCGGGATGTTTTTTTTTGTTTTGTCGCTGGAAGAGTGAACGGGGGAATGGATGGGCGACTGTTTTTATAAGGCAACGGGGGGAGAGAAAGATTTCGGTAGTTTGGACGAAGGGACGATTGTTTTGGGTAAGGATTTCGAGTCACGTCTATGTGATTATTAGGCAATCGGGCTCATTGTTGGAAGACAGTTTCGAACTTTGTTTTTACGTCGACGTAATATGACATAATTTTGTTATTTGGTCGTAGTAATGATGCCTTTTATTGTGTTTTTATTTAGGTAAAAAACATAAAATTCCCTTTTTGTTTTCTAAATTACGATAATAAAACATATTTAAGTTAAAAGTTTGTCTTGCGCTTTTAACTATTTTTCTTAATCCTCTGCCCATTATGAAGCTGTTCAAAGCGAATGATATTTAGCAGAGATACGTCAATTTCGCTTTATAAAGAAGGCAATTAACGAGGTGTCATTACTTCGATAAATCCTCGAGAAATCCTACTTTAGCCGAGCAATAACAATCGGAAAAGTCGCGAGACGACACACTTTCGGACGTTTCGCACGGATAAAAACTTAAGCTATATACAGCCGGGCAGCTAGCTCACAAAGCAAAGTGTAATGCGCGAAGTTACTTCTCGCGAGATAAAAAGGTTAAAAGTGTGTTACGAACGGTGGGTTAGCTGTATAGAAGAGAGAGAGAGAGAGGTAACAACTCTCACGATGCATCGGCGCTCACGGATTAAAGTATACTTGGCTAAAACTAAAACGCGCGCATTAAACAAGGTTTCGGGTCAAGCGCGCACCGCCTTCTTCGTTGTGGAGAGGAAAAAAAATTTGCACGAGTAAACTGTTCTAAATTTAGTGCAAGCGCGCCGTTTTTATACAAACAGTCGCGTGCGTGGCAACGGTAATATATATTCGACTTGTTTTTCAGTTAACGGGTTGAAAGTTTTTGCAATGCGCGCGAAAGAGAGAGAGAGAGGGAGGGAGGGAGAGAGCTGAAACAAAAATTACGTAGTTGTAGCACGATCGCGGTATAATAGAAAACCATTACGTGACTGAAATATCGCTTCGTGATATTTATAAAGGGATTTTCGTCTGTTGACTTCCGTTTATAGTCCCAATTGCCGAGGCTCGTGCGCAGCAAATAAGTAATAATAATTTTGCTAATGGTTTTGTCACATGCTGCGACTGTATACGACTTCTCGTTTCATACGTTTCATATATAATTGTCTCAGTTTCGTAATTTCATTAATCCTCCATCTTCGTACTCACTGCGTTAAATCCGCATTCTTGGAAAATTTAAAGATTAAACGATGTTTGTATAGGGATTAATTTTAATACCTGTTACATTTGAAATTTATATTGCTGATGTTTAAAACTTCATTATTAACAGTTAACACGACATTCGTCATCTTTCAAAAAGTTTTATTACATATCATTATTATATATCACAGTTTTGTAACTTATTGAAACGGTTCAGTAGATTTACTTTATTACATTATATTTTATTAATAAGACACTCGTTATTATTTGCCATTAAATCGTAATCAAGGAATGCAGTTGAGCAATGAACGCTGCTGATTAATGTTTCAATTCCACCACAGCACTCTGACGATGGGTAATCGTAATAAAAAAAAACTCCTACGCCAAATTACAGACTAAGCGGAAAAGTCGTACGTTTGTTAATGTTTAGGGCGGTGTGAAGTCACCGTATAGCCGTGTGGGTTTATAAGCGCCGAGTGTTAATGGGCGCACGAGAGCGACGATAAATTTTTGCCTGCCACGTTGGTCTGAAAAAGGCGAGACCTGCTGCATAGCATCTTGCAAAATTATCGAGAAAACGGCGGCGCGCGTTTTTTGTTGTCGACTCCGACGTCAGAGAAAGTCGCGTCGAGGTGTAATTATATATGCAGCGAGTCGCGTGTCGCGTATAATTTACACGTTTAAGTAAATTCTCGAAAAAGAGGATGCATAACAACTAGGCAACACATGCCAGGAATGGCTCCTTTGGAAACTTGATACGCTTTATTAGCCTGTTTATCATGGCCTGCATAAACATGAAATTGCACGTGGACTGGCACTTTGTTTATAAAATTGTGACTACGCAGAAAATTCGTTCGCTGAAAGTTACAAGCATTTTTCATAAAATAAAATGAGGAATAAAATCGTAATTTACTTTTTCGAGGAAAAGTAATATTTGCGTTAAAATTTTTATTTTCGCGGATCCAATAAAAATTTTAATATTTGGCGAATCGTATGATTGAATTGAACTTGTGAGATATAATTTAAAACGGAAATTTTGTTTTTTTTTTTAACAAATTTTATGAAAGAGGATTATGAAACGTAATTGTATTTGCATCAGGTGTTATATTTGCGAATAATATAAACAAGCGTAAAGTAAGCTACGAAGGTCACTTTGTCTGCATCTCATCACCCTCTTTTTACATAAATCGCCGATGCTATTTGCATCACCGTTACTTTCGATTAAGGAAAATAAACATTAGATCTCCTTGTTGTTATGCGATATAAAACCGCAATGATTCTGCGGTCTTGACTCAGTAGTAACGTTATACTATAATCGAACTATAACTCAATATCTTATATGATATTACACGTGACACTTTCAAATTCGTTGTTACATTCTTTGAACATTCTTGTCTCTTAAATAATAAAGCTTTATTAAATATTTGAAAACGGAAATCGATTATTAATCTTTCAAGTCTATTCATGCGACAAGCATCCTTCAAATAAGATATAGGTCGGATAATTTACTCAATTATTTTCGTTAATATTGATAAAAAAAAAAATGCGACAAAGTCTCACAAGTATGCTTATTTTAGTACCAATAAATAAGTCACATTTCATTTTTTCCATCAGGCTCATGTTTACGTTCGGATATTGTAATAATCTTTAACGCACTAAGAAGGCGGCATGACTCATAAAAACGCCACAGACAAAGGCATAATTACTATGGCCATGGCGTCACACACAATATCCCGAGCGATATATATTTTTAAATATCCGGCTTTACCGTCACATTGCGAGAGTTTCCTCGTTATCCTATATAACACTAACTTGTAACATGAAAACAAAAGTTTCTTTCACTTTTGCCTGCCAAGAACGTACTAAACATCTCGTCCCTTCTGTTCACTTCCAGATAGCGGAAGGATGGGGCCGAGGCTGGCGCTAGCCCTCGGCTGTTGCCTGTTCCTCCTGTCGCCGCGGAGCTTGGCCTTGCCGGGCGGTGCGCCACCCAAGACATGCGACACCCTCATGCCCCAGCACGGCAAAGTGGGCCAGTCCTCGTCGCCACCGTATCAGCTGCTACCGTCTAAGGGCCAGGGTAGGATAAGACTGCTAGTTGGTAGCCCCGAAGGTAACGGCTTTGATGGATTCATCGTCGTGGCACGTGATGTTGATACCGGCGAGTTCGTCGGCGAGTTCAACAATCTGCCTGATACAGCGCATCACATTGACTGCGCGGACGGCAAGAAGGTATGTGCTAATTATCATTTGTTCGAAACTAGTAGTTGGTCCTCGACTTTATGTATAAAGTGTACTAATATTTTATGATAACATTTGTTCGTGTTTGGCTTTTGGTATTTTTCCTCCGTATGATGACGCAAAAAGTTGCATTAAAACGTTTTCAGCATGCTTTTGAAAATTTTAAAAGTAAAAAAGCTTTAATTTTGTTACTGGTTTTATGATGTGTGCACATATATATCGCGAAATTATTTCTTTATAAAAAATATATGTTTATTTGAAGATAATTTCCAGAATCGAATATTTAATTCTGTTTATTTAGCTTATTTAAATATTAATCATACTGTAGTAAATATACAATTTATTGATGTACAATTACAATTTACCATTTATACATATGGGTAATAACTTTAATTTACATCACAATTAATATCATGTTTATTTGCATTATACAAGAGTCTCAAATAATCAATATAAAATTGATACTGTAAACATTTAATTTAGTATATTTAAACTCCAATACCGATTATTAGACTATAAAAAATTAGATTCTTGAACGAACATTAAACGTTCGTACAAACTGTAACGAAACCTGTTAATCTCCTGTATAGCTCTCGAAGTTCTCGACCTAACGCATTTTTATATATACTAAATTGCCGCGTAGTATAACACAATTTTAGCGCCGCTCGCCGCACTGCCGCCACGTCTAAACCGGAAAAATTTGCAAATATATACACGTTACCCGGCGTGTAGAGCTTTCTGCGCGTGGCGGCGGTGAGGCGATAAAAAATTCACGTCGCACCGAGACTGGAAAGCCGTTCTCCTCCCTTTCTCTCTGCCCACTCGGCCGCCCGCTGGAAAAGCTAAAAGAGAGCTTCGATAAGAGAAAAATGAAAGCTGCAGGCTTTACATATTATACACATCACAGACGAGCCGAGAGTAATAACTTTTATCCTTGCATTGCAGAACGGAGTGACGCAGGTCAGCCCGGACAAGAAGCACAACCTCGAGTTCGACTGGGAGGCGCCGCCAGACTACGAGGGCACCATTATATTCAAGTAACTATGACTGTTATTCTCTCGTAATTGTTCCAATCTATATCCTTCCTTATTTCATTCGACGTATGCAATTATATACGGTGTGCTGGACGGTGAGAAAGCGCTCACTCGAGTTGCTATATACATTTCGAGTGTGCAGTGCGCGCGCGCCGCGTGGAAAAAGTCCGTCGGCGAAAAAGTGCGCGCGAACAATTTTCACTTCCCGACGGCTGCGCTGCTTGTTTAACGGCGCAAAGTTGGCGCGAGAGCGTAAGTCTGGAGAGAGAGAGATAGAGAGGTCTCAAGTGGCGCCCTACTCGAGTGCGATACGTTGAATAATATTTGCTCGTTTTTGTGTTTCGGATTGTTGGAGGCGATTTATGGGACAATTGGTGAAAAGTTTCAGTTAAAAATTCATGTTTAAGGAGTTTACCTGAGAACGATGATTTATTGTTTTTATAATACTTATGTAACAACTTGTTAACGTGATCTTTGAGATTCTCCGATAGTGAAGTTTTGTTCTCGTATACTGGGATGGAATTTAGAATGAATATCAGTCGCATGGTACGGGATATATCCACGGTTAACTCTATGTGTTTTTTTAAAGCAACGAAATCAATAAAAGTAATTTATTCTATTTGTTGTATAAAAAATTTATTAAAAAAGTAAAAAGATTTGACCGCGAATAAGGAACTATAGGAAACTAAGTGAAAAACTAATGATTAAGTGTAAAGGGGAAGATGCTGACGCAACGTAGGAAGTAGAGCTCTGATAATGCATTTTTTCCATGTTTACATAAAAAGATTTTACATGTTCCTTCAATTTTTGTTAAAATAATTTTCTTTTTCGCTGAGACTCTTCATACGTGAAAAAACCTCTAGGTTTGCAAAGTCATTTAATTATAAAGAACTGCTTTTTTCCAAGAAATTTTATATTTTGCAATCTGTATATTCTTTGTTATTTTCAACGTTGATTTACATATAGAATACTATAATAGTGAAAATAAGAAATTAATAGTTTGTTAACTTTTATAAAAATCTTGTTTATAAAATTATTTTTGAATAATTCAGTTACAAACACACTCTTCATACCAACTTACCTAGATGTTTGCAAAAAAGTGATTTTCAAATTTCATTTAACTTATGCTAGCAAACTGTCGACAGACAAGAGGCTCTTGTTTGACCTTTTAATAGAGAATGTTTGTGCTACGTTTTGCATAAAGTAGTTTTAATACAAACACGTGAAAGCTTGAAAACAAATTTTTAATTGAAAATCGAGGAATAGGAAAAAGTTGGTTTCCAATCGGGGCTCTATTTATTTAAAATGTTATTATACACTAGCAAAACTAAAAATCGAAGAAACAGTAATATCAACAGTTCGAAATTCGAATAATAAATACTTGACACAACCAAAACTAAATTGTTCGCTATGACATGAAATTGAAAAACAAATAATAATTACAATAATTTAATTGAAATAGAATAACAAACATATATCTGCCATTAACCATCTCGATACCGATACAAACATCCCTTATTACTATTCAGCCATTCTCGCAACAGCGTCATATACACACACATATATAATAACACTGAGTTTCGTTTCGCAGCTCGACGATCCTGAAGAGCTGGGACGTCTTCTGGGTGGGCGTAGAGTCGCCCCGCATCAGCGTGGTGAAGCGCGCCATCGACATACACTCGACGCCACCGACGATTACGCTGCCGCGCGTAACCACTCCGCCGTACTACAGCCCGACTACCGAGAACTTGGTGAGTATACAAACCTCCCCGCGTATATAGCACTCGCTCGCTCTACTCTCTCTCTCTCTCTACATACACTGCACCCACACATACATACGCATACTCGCTGATGGCGCTCAACCGTCGCCCCCACGTAATTAAGTGAGCTACGCGCGCGGTCCGCTTTTTTCCGCTTCCCTCCTCCTCGCACGTGAGAGGAGAGATTTTTCGACGCGAACACGCGCGTAAAGTCGGCGCTCGCGAAACTATTTTAATTGCATTGGCCGAGTATGTTCTAGTGGAAGAGAGAGAGAGAGACGCCCGTTTAATTTCAAAACCCAACGACGCGCGGAATCCGAGCGTGTGGGGGCTCGAGATTCAACGCGACGTAGACGATTTGTAATTTGTAAATTGAAAAGTCAAGGAGATACGAAGGTGTGTGCGTATATGCATGTGTATGTGGATTAGCTGAGAGTCGCGATGCGCCGAGTAGTTGTGTAGGTGTATGGAGTTGACGTCGGTCGTCCGACCTGTGATGAGTCAGCGGATTTTTTTTTTTAAATTGATTCAGGTGATTATGCGAGGAGCTCGCGTGAACGCGGTATTGCGCTAAGATGCGGCAATCGTCTACGAGTCGCTTAATTTTTAATGACGAACTGTGCAATTATTGCGGATATAATTGCGGTATATAATGTTTCTATTTAGATTTGAAATGCTACTTTTGTATACTGTAGTGAGAAGAACAAAGTTTTTTTGTAGCGTTCGTTTATCTTTCACTACTTTTTTACTATTTCTTTTTCCTTTTATCATTAATGTATTGTTAAAATTTAATGTATCGCAATTATCGGAATAAAAATGAAGAAACCGGAGGTAAGTCGCCGACTCCCCGATCAAACGCTCACCATTTTTTTTTATACAAACATTCCAGCCATAACAATATTATTAAATATTATATATTTTGACTCTTTCTTTCGAAATCGCAAAATACTCTATAATTTCACAAAGAATACAGTCTATTCTACATAGATTTGCCCAAAACAAATAAACTCCATTTTTCTATGCTCTTTGAATAAAGCTTTCTAAATAAACTCCATATATATCACACTCTAGCCGTAAAAGCAAAAATATTGTTAAAAAAAATCTCCCTGATTCGTTATACAAGTTCCAAAAAAAGTACATAAATAAATAAAATAAAATCGGAAGCACACAGAGAGTCAGAGACGTCGCGCTGCGCTATAGGTATATATCGCACGCGCACGCGTCCATCTGCAATACAGTACAGCCACAGTGAAATTTCCGGAACGCCGAATGTTTTTCCGGTTGAGTAAAGTTCGCCGGCTGGGGCGTGGTGTGGATTCTGCACATATCTTTTTGAAATGCAAACGACGCGAGAGCGAGCGAGCACGCACACGGCAGTTTGTTAATTATACGTCGATGAATCATCGATCGGGGGGAGGCTTTTTCCTCTCTCTCTCTCTCGCACTTCCACCCGCGCTCACCCCATCGAATTACGCAGAATATTCGGCGAATGAAGCTTGGAGCCCAGCCGAAATATATATATATGTATGTGTATATATATGTATATCAGAGCGCGCGTGCGATTCGGGAATTGAAATTCCGGGGTTATAAAGCTCTTTGTCTTGCGTAAGTGGGAATGCGGGAAAGAGGAACAATTTTTAGGTGGCGTGGATGCGAGTATAAGCGAGCGCATAAATGAGAGCTTTTGTTTGTGTTAATGGGATCGGGGTTTTTCGATGACTCCACTTTAGCATGCTTTGTTAACGATTTCAATGCTAAGTGGACTTTCTGCGAAAATATATACATCGTGGTATTTATATATTGCTCACTCGCGAGATACAAATTTTTCCTCGTTTCACGACAAGTCAATACACCTTTTATCTTTTTCATCGCTAAATATAGTTCACCATTGATTTTTAGAATTCGATTGCCGATTCGCGTTCAAAGCGCAATCTTATCGGAAATATTATAAATAACATTTATTTTATACCGATAAATGAAAATTTATGAAAAGGATTAATATAATGTGAATTATACTCTCGCGGCGTTGATAACAGCTATCTGAAGTACACACATTTAATACGCAAATAATACAATACCGCGTAATTGTGGTTATTTAAAATCCTTTAATTGCAAATAAATTTTCCAGATGAAAACACACGTATAATAATAATGCTTCCGCGCCTCTTGATCGGCTAAACGTTAAACCGTCGCGACAACAACGCCTCCCACCGCGGACACTGCACTGTGACCCGAAGGCGAAAATATCGGTTCGATTAAGAGCGACGTAGCCCCCTAGCTGATAAATTATCAGGATTTCATTTGGCCGCGGGCGAACGAGGAAGAGACGCTTCTCCTCCTCTCAACAATTTTCTCATTAAACCGAGTCACCCTTCGCGACTGGCCACTATTGACACTCGAAGATGAATCGTCGCTCGGGCGTGAATATATATACACACGCGCGTGAACAAAGCCTCAGCTTCGGGAGGAGGAAAGAGTCTTTCACGGCGGATTATTGTAGCTGTTACGCTTCGGCTGCTGCGTGGATTGTTCACGGGAAATACGCGAAAGTTAAGACTGCGAGGGCGAAGATGCGGCCGATGCGCGAAGAAAGAGAAGGTGTACAGGAGAAATAATGTGTATATTGTCGTTGAGCTTTGGTTACGAGAAGTAATGAAGTATGGAAAATGTCTGATACATGGGTTTGATTTTTGATAGTTTTAAAGCTGAAATAATGGAGTATAAATTTTCGGAAAAGAGTAAAATTATAAATATTTTCAGTCTTATCTTAAGAATTTGAGAAAAATCGTTTATTTTTTAAATGTATGTTGTACGATCTAGAAATTCTTTGCCTTTCGATAATTTTACTTTCTCCAATATCATATAGTTCATAATAATTACGACTAGACGTATTTTACGGTGTTTTTTCTGTTATTTTTTTTCAATTTACCATAAAATTAGAATTGAAATCTTTTAGTTATGAAAAAAGAAAATGAAAGCTTGTTTTTTAAAATTTTATTTTCTTTTAATTATTGTTTGATACTTTTTTTACTTACTATTTTACGTTTTAAATATAGGTTTTTTATCAACATTTGCTTTATTAAAACTGAAAGTATCTATATAACCGCAATGTTAGCGCCTACTTTTGTGAGTTTCTTCATGTTTTCCAATTCTAAAACATATTCCAAAGTTTTAGTTGAATCTGTGACCCGAAAGTAGGACGCTTTTCCTAGTTAGTTTAAAACAACGTTTATAAAAAGCAAAAGTTGACTTTCTAAAGTAATGAGATATAAGTCAATCCATAAAAATTCAACAGATTTTCATAAGTCAGAATCGATAAAGATGTTTTTTGACACAGGCCTTTAGAACTTGATTTTTTACTTTTATGTATCACGTAATATACGAGAAAAATATCAAAATATTAAAAAAAAGACTTTTTGATTTGATTTATTAGTTTTTCTAATATAAACATTATTATAGTATGGAAAAAGTTAAAGAAAGGAAATAAAACTTTAAAATAAAGCTTTAATTTGCTTTTTGGGAATAAAAAAGGTTTATACTTTTCCAAAATCCCATTAATTTCAAGTCAAGAGTTAAATATTCAAAAACCACTAATAATTAGCAAAACTTCACATACGTCGCAATTTGCACGATATTTTGAATATATTATTTTACGTTAGAAGTAGAAAAATCAAAGCCGGAATTATAGGTATGGTTAACAAATAAGGCAGATTTAGCTATGCTTAACTCATTACCTTACTTTACGACCGAAATAATCTTTTGGCATTCTAATAACATTATTTAAAAAAACGCGCATAGGTTGAAGCAATACAAGTTTATGCACCTCCATTGACACATTTCTGCCATCGTCGTCATTACGTCGCATTCCATTTGCAATAAAATTTGTAACCAACTCCTTCCGAGAACCAGCGCAATGACGACTACCGCGGCGCAGCGAACCCAAGCTGCGCAATGCACAACAACTCAAGCGCGCTTCTGCGGAGAAAATGAATGCGCGATGTATATATTGCGTCACGCATATTAAACTTGAATTCTCTTATCTACGCGTTGCACCGTACCTATTTACCTCTCCGGGATTTCCCTCTCGCCTCCTCTCTCTCTTTCCATACGGTTTCACTTGAACTCTCAAGATTTTCGCGGAAACTATCACGTGCGAGCACCATCGTATACGTACATATATTTCCTTACTCACGGGTACTTACTTTCCATTTTACACACGCACGCAAGCCGAATCTCCGAAGCGTGTCTAAGGTGGCGTGTGGCTGTTAAACTCGGTCGATGAGCCTCGCTGTTGGAAAATCGAACTGTCTCGCGGGTCTTTTGGCCATTGATGGATTCATCGTTTCCTTTGATCGTGCGCGGCAATATGTGTATAGCGGAAGTTGGTGGCACAGCGCGGGTTTCATGCTGCGGATACACGTCATGGGAATGAGTCGGGCGCCTCGGGATCTTATCGCGCGAGCGCTCAAGGACGACGGCGTGTATATACGGCGAGATTTTTTCGTAAGGACACTCGTGCAATTATAATCGCGTAAGTGGGCGTTACCGGTTCTCGGGAGGGAACACGGTCTAAGGTTGCGCTCGATTGTTACGCCGCGATTGTTTTTTTCATTTTCAGTATGGCGGAAGTAAGATGGTTATAATCGGGACTTCGATGATGCGTGTGTCTGTATTTCATGTGGATGAATAATAAAGTTATCAATGATAATTGAATCGTTACTGAATTATGACGGATTTAGTTTTTGGCAGAAGGCGCTTATTTTATTTAGAGTGGCTTTTAAAATTTTAAATATATCTTCTGATGATCTATAATGCATGTTATTTTAGTAGGACATTTTTAGAGTTTCGCGAGAGCGAGACAATACTATATTTCTGTAATTATTGTCTCGTTTTTGCAAATTCTTGAAAATTTTTCTCTTGGCTTGGTCTTTTCAGTAACATGTATACATATCAAAATTTCATAACAGCATATACTTTTACAACGTTTCATATTTATTGCAAAAGCATAAAGCGTAAAATCCTTGTAAAATTTATTACAGCCAAATAACTTCAGCAGTTTTTAATGTTAAAAAGTGATATTTTTATTAATAGGCTGACTATATTTCTATATTTTACGGAGGACAAAAGATAAGCAAAAATGCATCTGTTATTTTTGGATAGTTGAATACAGAATTGAAAATAATATTATGTCCGTATTGAAAATATATTAATTTATTCTCAGCAATGTACAAAACGTGCCAGCGTATAATGAAATGAAACTAAGTTGCACTTGTCAGATGATTCATCGCGAAAACAGATTTCTTTTTACACTTCCTTCGTTTATTTATTATTATTCGCGAATCTTTACTCACAACCGTTGCATTATATCTGTATATACAATTTTCTACATGAATGTAGACTACTTTCGTTTTTCATGTATAGTTATAATCACCTCTAGTATCCCAATTAAGCGACGATTGTCTGTTATATACAAGGAATTAACGAACTACTCCTCAAAATGAAACTTTTCGTTGCGACATAAATTACATATCTTGCCATTACATGAGCTTATCTTTAAATAAAGTTCGTAAAAGTATGACAAAATTTATTCCAGGTTTTTACGAGGCACGCGATGAGCCCTATATCAGGCTTTTGAGCTTAGAAAAATATCGAAATTTATTACCTATAAAATCTTTGATACAGGAACATGACGAAAAAAAGAATATTGTAAAATAAAAAATTATGTTCCATATTCTGTAACTTTTATAAAATTTCCTACTTATTCTCTATATTATACTTATAATGACATCGACAAACCATAAAAAAGGAAGAAAAAGGAAAAATTGGCAGCGCAAATCGCTCTTCAATTGAAGATCCTTCGATCCTTAACGCGCATAGTCCACTCGGAGAAAAAGCGAGGCGATGGGGCCGATAAAGCGCGAGAAATCGACCATTTGCTCCGTGCAAAGCCTGTCTCGTTTTCGGAACAAGAGAGGTCTGACCAGCGTGACATTTTGCAGGAAACCGGCGACGAGAATAAGTTCTACGACGGCTGCGGCACGACGAAGAATTGCTTCGGCACTCCAAGCGGCTGTGCCGACCGCAAGAATTGCGAGGCTGCTGTCTCGGTCCTCGTCGAGGGCGAGCGCTACATCTTCGAGTTGCAGTCCCGTAACTCCAAGTACGTGGCGGTCGGGCTTTCGGAGGACACCAAAATGGTAATCTTTATTTTCACTTATATATTAATAACTTACTCGTTGTAGTTAGTAATATTGGTTATTAACATTATATATAGACATTTTCCAATAATGGTAAAAAATTATGTAAATTCCCGATTCTGTAATGACGATGGGTACAGTACATTAGAAAGAAAATTGAATTCCATTCAGTGAATAAAATATGATTTATGATTGGGAGCCGCGCACGCAAAGTGGATCTGCCATATAACGTTTATCTCTGCGCAGGGTGACGACAGCGTCGTTGAATGCGTAAATAACGACAACGGCCGTGGCGTCTCCCTCCACATGTCCTGGAACGAAGGGAGGAAGAATAGGCGGATCTCCACGGTAAGTACTCGCCGCGCCCTCTTGTTCATGAAGTAAAATCGATCTATGCAGACGGTTCTACTCGTTCCCTCGAATTCTCCCCCGACGATATTTTCATCCTTCTCTCTTTTTTTTAGCCCTCGGGCGCAGTGGAGCTGATCTCCAGCTCGGTGCAGAACGGCGTCATGACCTGCAAATTCTCGCGGAACAAGTTAACGGTGATCGAGGGCCGGCAGTTCGACCTCGTCGCGAAGCCTTATCATCTGCTGGTCGCCATCGGAAGCAGTTTGAAAGGTATATGACGATAATAATTGCCCCCCGACTCTCTTTCCTCATCGCAGCGGCCTTATATATAATACGAAAGTATATACACGCTCGTAATAACCGAGTAACTGCCCTGCTTTCGATACCTCGCGAAATTGATATTGACCTTGTGCGAGCGCGCGGTGAACGGGAATGGCAATTTCGAGAGAGGAAAAGAATTATAAAGCGTCGAAAGTATAAAAATACGAAATACCTTGAAAGCGGATAAAGTTTTAGCTGGATATTTTTATTGGTACTTTTTTTTTATTAATTGGACTTTTTTTGGTAACTCGAATATATTATTAAATTATTGTTTATCTTTATTGTAAAATTATATGATTGAGTTTAGTGCCATTAAAATTAATTAATATCATTATAACGTTGATGAGTTGATCAAAAGAGAACGATCGCATGGTTCCACATTGTTTGTATAATACTCCGCGCTGTATGTTTTTGTCATTTATAATGCTACAATTCTCTAGATCAAAGCATATTGCTGAACTGTTTTAATGAGGAAGTTTGAAATTTAATGAATGGTTGATAATGGAAATGACGATACAGGTGAACCATATTTCATTGCGTTTAGCTCATTGAAATACCTTAAAAGGCGATTCAAAATATCAATCAAAGTTGTTGAAATATACAAAAAAAAAAAAAAAAACGGAGAGTATTAAATTTTCATACATTTTTTGGTCTAATTAATCTTTTGATATACAAACAGACAATAAAGTTACCATTATTCAAGAAATGCCGCGCTTTGAAATGAAATGGTGACACTGTCGTGAATCGTGAAGAGTAGATGAGATACCGTTAAGCAGGCTTATAATGTTTTCGTAACTAGTAAAGTTTACTGAAAAAAATTGCGCGGGAGTTGCTTCAGCTGAAATCCATTAGTAATTAAATTGCGAAAATTCGTCCCAACCGCACTGATTGAAACTGGCAAACGAGGTTTGTACATGTTTATTTGATATTCAATGTGCACTGGCACGCGTACTTTAATGCACACAATTTTATTATTTACGTCTCTTCATATTTAATTTAAAGAGCGCGTTACGCGGAGCATATTGAAAAATAAAGATACGAAACGCAAGTAGCACGAAAACTTTTACGACTTATACACGGTTAAACATGATATAACATTTGTTATAATCCAACGGAATATTGTAACTTGAACGTTTATCGACTACTATAATATTCTTGGAATGCTCCTCTGCTTCTCTGATTTATCATTGTCGTTTTCACGTCCACGGTATATTTATTTTCGCATCCTCTCCTGTAATTGAAAATTAATCTTTCCATAATATCACAGTTATCTCCTCAGCGTTATGGGTATCTGACGCTCGAACGTTAATATTAAAACCGTTACACAAGATAATAATGATAATAACCTTATCTCCGCCGCTGACTACTTGCACGTAATAGAACGCTTATGCGCTTGTACAACCGGCGGAAAAAGACCAGGACGACGGCGGGGGACAAAGACCATAATCTAATTCGAGATTGAAAGCGCTGGTAAATAAAAAGCCCTGATGCGCCTCTTCGGCTCTGGCGCTCCCTCCTTGCGCAAATTTCGCGGGAAAGAAGCTCGTGAGCGTTATTCCCAGCAAAAAAGAACAGCCACGATGGCTTTTAATCTTCCGCACGGGGCGTGCTTATAACTTGCGGATAAACAGCGCCGTGTAAGAGTGGCGCGGCGTTTTATTATTATTATTATTATTATTATTTGCAGAAAACTCCGTGGGTTACCACGACCTGGCAAGGGACAGCTCGGGCGCGCCGAAGCTTCTGTCGGACGTGGGTGGTGGCTTCGCGACGGCAAGCGATCTGCTGATTCGCCTTCATGGTGCTCTCATGTTGGCCTCCTGGATCGGCACGGCATCCGTTGGTATGCTGCTCGCCAGGTATTATCGGCAGACCTGGGTCAACTCGCAGCTCTTTGGCAAGGATCAGTGGTTCGCTGTAAGATTTGATTCTTTGCTTTTTCACTTCAATTTTATCGTTATATTTTTGAACGAATATTAGTAGGTGAGTTACCGATTTTCTCTGCATGTGTCTATCGAATATGATGAAAGTGATGGTTTAAGCTCTTTTATTAGCTTTTTTATCGTTGTCGCGAAAAGAGTAGGTTATTGAAAAACTTTCAAATAACATGTTGCGGTAATTTAAAATGATAAAGCTTCATGAACGATGTGGTGTTTATGATTTTACACGAAATAGGAAGCAAAATTAATACCCACATTACACAATACGTTTGTTTTATAGCAGCTTTTAATAGAACAATAAAAGAATACTGAGTTATTTCAATTAGTAACAAGCATAAAGATGTTAACGCAAATAATCCCGTGGGAGAAAATGAACCAACTTTGTTGGTTAGCGTGTTATTCAAAAGGAATGAAAACTTAAAACTTTAAAAATGATTTTATTTTGAAGCATTTATAATATAACATTTTCACATATGCAGCGACAATATAAGCATTATAATCATGGTGTGACATTTTTAATTTAAACATTGAAACAGCTCGAACATTTTTACGGCAGGGTCATTACAAAATGTCAAAAATATATCACGATGTAATTACTTCCTCTACCAAACATCGCTTGACGCGTGCAATTAATTATCGCTGCGAAATCGATTCACCGAATCAAAAGTCAAACAAATAATCGGTGAGGCTGCCAAGGAGCCGGCGATCTCGCGATAAAACTGGTAATTTTTCTCGATGACCGGCTCCTGGCAATTGTATCAGGCCAAAGAATATCGTTCACCGTGAAAACCTCTTGTCGGCGAATTGCCGGCGCATTAAATCGATTGGCTCGAGACGACGTCGACGGCGACGAAGAGATACGAAGACGGGGAGAGGAATCACCCTCGTCTTACGCCGCTTCGCCCTCGTCTTACTTCGTCTCCTTCGTCTCGCGTATCATATAGAATCAAGTTTAATTTTTATGGTAATTTCATTCGAAGACGTCTAGCTCCGGGTCCGTTTTGTTCCTGATTGATACGCTTAATCGATCGCTGTTAACGCGATTATACGGGATTCATTGTAAGTTATTGAGCCGCGTCTTGATAACCGTCTGAATGATCGTAGGAACGTTACTTTGCTCGCGAATTAGAATGTAATTTACGTGCGTAGTAATGAATAGAAGTATAAGATGGTAAATGTCAACTATTGATTTCGCTCTCACTTTCTATTAAAACTTAACTTTTAATGCTGTCTACTTTTTATACATTAATGATATTTGGTTTAACAAAGATATCTCACTATACCATCAGTCATCATAATAACTAAACCGGATTTCAGAACAAGGAAACATTTCGACTTTAATGTTTTATATTGAAAAAAAAGCTGGATATCTTTCATTAAAAACTACAAATGCATTGCGTCAGACAAATTAAAAAAATCTTATTGATAAAAAAGAAAGAAAAAATGAAAAAATGTATTCTTCCCGTCCAGTGGCATCGCTTCTTCATGTTCCTGACGTGGGCGATGACGATCGCCGCCTTCGTGATAATCTTCGTCGAACTGGAGTCCTGGAGCTCGGCGACGTACCACGCGTCCTTAGGTCTGGCTACTACGATCCTCTGCTTCATCCAGCCATTCATGGCGGCGATAAGGCCGCATCCAGGCGCGCCCAAGCGTGTCCTCTTCAACTGGGCCCATTGGTTCGTCGGTAACGCAGCGCACATCTGCGGAAGTGAGTATTTCCACCTACACGCGTGATATGCGTTTTTCCCTATGGCTTGATCGTTATTGTTTTTATTGCGAATTTGCGCGTGAATCATGGGATTCGCTCCTATATACATGCGGGGAATTTGTTGTGGTTAATGAGTCACGGTTCCGAATGGGATTAGTGCGTGTGTACAAGTTAGTTCACTGCAGAACATTTACAGATGCAAATCAAGAGCTGTACAATAACAAAGGATGACGCGCGAATGCTATTGATAAATATTTCATGCTATACTACTTATATATTGGCAAAAACAAAATTTTTATATTCCTATCTGGAAAAAGAAGAGGACAAAGATAATAAGTTTGATATGACTCAATTGATTTTTTAATAATGTATTCTATTCTTGTCTTACAAAGAGAATATTCTACTATCTTCGTGTTACGGATTCTCTTCAAACTTTGACATACATAACGCTTTGAAAAACTGGAACACTCGACATTTTTAGTTTTGAATATTCAGTCTAGAAAACTTTTACGTTTATTTTCGAGAAAAATATAAATAGAGAAAGCGAGGTTTTATTTGCTTTTATCAGAATTATTAAAAAATATTAATATCGAAAAAAGGTATGACAATTTCAAGTTAAGCAGTGAAAATAGACCAAAAGATACATGAAATGTATAGTGAACTTTTATTGCTTAACTTTAAAATATCTTGTCTTTTTCAACATTTTCTTCGAATGATACTAAAATTGTCAATAAATCAAGTTTATCAAAATGTTATTGCATGAGCTTGCTGCTAAACATAGTTTAGTTTCAATATGCTCTAGTATAAAATGTAATATTCGCCTTTTCAATGCATATAGTATTCCATCTAAGATGAAATACAACGATAAAAGAGTTCTTATTATGTGATGGCTTTAGTATAAAATCACGAATATGCTTGGAATAAATAGAAATTTTCTCATTTTTACATGAGTGGAAAATGGAGTTTTTGCAGCCAGCATATAATATATACATGAACTAGGATTACACACTTTTTCTTAGATACGAAAGAAGCTTTTGTATGCAGTTCTGTTTTCAGAAGGGATTTGCTCAACTGATGTTATGTAATAGGGAGATAAGACTTTTCAATACAGTTTAATGTTTTCTGTATTGCAAGTGATTTATTTAGACACTCGTGTCATGGAAAAAGATTAAACAAGATTTTTTATAGAATCATTAGATTTTTTAATTAGATGATAAACTTTTTCTTAAAATACTTGAAGCTAGGTTGGTTATTATACTTTCATAAGGTTTATATAAACTCCTCAATTAAAAATTTTATTACATCGATTTATTTAATTGGATCTCGATAGAAAAAAAACAGATGATAACCAATAAAATACGCGCACCTATTTCGCTCTTTGGGTTTATTTGACGCGGTCGCGCAACTGTACAGAATTAAAAAACTCGTTGAACTTTTGGAAAGTGCTCAACTGGGAACATGCCAAAGTTTGACTTCGAAATTCACTTTTTGTGTTGCGGCTTCTACGGCTACTGCATTAAATGACGTAGAAAATCTTGCGTTCCTACACTTTTTCGCAAACTTAGGTATACGGATATGTATAGAATCCTGGTAAATAATGCGAAATAATCGATGAAGGTCTGGGCTAGAGGCTTAAAGGGTCCTTCGATGCCGCCTCACAAGTTTTGACTAACTTGCTAAATAGATAATCGGATAATTGCCCGTAGCTTGAACTTTGTTAACGTCTAATCCAGATTTAAGCACGCATTGGCTTCGCCGGCAAGTTCGAGGTGCATCAAAATTATGCGAGAACGTTGTAACAGCTTGATAATTGGAATATATTATAAGCGCCATGTATACGCAAGATATTAAGCAATAATGCATTCGTTTATCCTCGCATGCGCAAACATTTATCGGGTATATATTATGAAAATATTTCGCTTCGAAATTATAATATGCCAAAATGAAAATTCCCGAAACTAGGCTACTTAATTAACATCGACAGATGAAAGAAAGGAGAAAAGAAACATTCGAATCACTATAAATCTGTCCAATCTTTGCCCGTCTTTATTATAACGATTGAAAGATTTCCTCGTAAGAAGCGAATCTTGCAAATGTCTGTCCCTGTCTGTCTTTCTCTCTTTAGCTACGGTCGCGCGCGAGCAGACGTGTTCAATCGAGAGTATAAGGAAATGAAAACGATGGAAATCTAGGCACGGCGAGAAGAGCCGCGAGACAAGGGAAGATATAATACGGGCTTGGCTTCCAATGTCAATCGGTTAACCGTCTTCTTCTTCTCCTTTCACACCCATCAGCCTTTCTGAGCGCAAATTCCACTAACCCTGTGCCCGTGTGATTTTTTTCTCTTCCAGTAATCGCCATATTCTTCGCCGTGCGGCTGACGAAGGCCAAGCTGCCCGAGTGGGTCGACTGGATTCTCGTGGCCTACGTCGTCTTTCACGTGCTCACTCATCTCTTCCTCACGGTAAGTAAAGCACTCTCTCTTCTTTTTTTTGCCTTTATTACGTGTCGCTTTAAGCGTACATCGGGCGAAGATCGTTGAAAACGGTGTCTCGGTTAACGACGATTTAACGATTGAGAGTCCCTTGAAAACGTCATTATTGAGCGTTATTGCACAGTTTCTAGAGACACTTGTTCTAGTTTATGATGTAGTTATCTCTGTTTAGTTTTAGTTTTTTTTTAATTATCGTCTTTTAAATACAGTACACGTGAACGTTGTTAGTGTAAAGTTTCTTGAGTCGGCACTTGGACTTTTTAGAGCTTATTTTGCCGTGTTAAATAAAGAGATTTATATCTAAAAGAACGTGCTTTAGTTATCATGGAATTCTTTTTTATTTGCACTAAAGCCCAACTTTTTTTTCATAAAGGAAGTTCACTAAAAAGTAAATTTATAGTATTTATCATAATATTGAAATATCATTTTTTATTAAATTTAATAGTCGATTAATATTGTAAATGAGACGTTTAATACCCTTCTCCGGAAATGGCTTAATAACTTGATATTTAAGCCGACTTAGGGCTTCATTACCATAAGTGCATTGGCGTTGGGCAAATGTAATTACAATATCGATTGAACGCATCTAACATCAATAATTCAAGAATTGCTATAGTCAATTGCTTGACAATTGTGTCTACATAATATAACGGAATGCGCGAATATTTGAATTAGCCACAGCGGAATTATTACGGAAAATTGCGATGATCTTCGAATTATGAAACAATTATGACATCGCTATATAATTGAGTTTTTCACAAAGAAACGCAAAAGTATATAAATCCAACATCCTTTATGAAAAAAAAAAGAATTTAGAAAAACGTTCACGTAAAACACGAGAGCGCTGCGCGCGACTTGAAATTCATCAGGCTCGAGTAGCGTTTTATTAAAGACGAATATTACGGGGAAAAACTGAGCCCCCGGGGAGAGCGGGCATAAATTTCGGTAATACCCCTTTTGCGCAAATTGCGCATCCGCCGTCGATGTTCGTCCTCCTACCGGGTGGCGCATCCCGTCACGACAACGACGACGTAAACGCGACGGCGGCTGAGAAATTTGCCGCTCGTGCCGAGACTACTCCTTTGGGCGCTCGCATCACGAGAGATTTGCATTTTTGCAGTTCGCCGGCTGTGCCTCGGACAAGCAGGGAAGCCAGCGGGTGAATTCCTTCCCCATGAAGGACGTGCACGCCCGCAATTCCATGACGCATCCGGACGCCAGGCGGGACGCACCGGTAAGTCGGACGGAATTGCCCCCCTCTCCCTTTCTCCTTTTCCTACTCCTTTCTTTTTCTCCCCTTTTCTTTTCTTACCCTTTTTTTTCTACGCCCGTCGCGCCATTTCGGTTGATTAAGCGAATGCGCTCGCGCGGAGGAGGGGATTATTTAAGAAGCTGGAGTTTTCGGAGAAATGGCCGTAATGATGATTTCACGGACGAAAAGCTTTCTTCATAGAAGATAGAAAATAAATGGTGTTAAGAGTTTAAATGCTTTAAGAAGATTTTTAAATTGGGTTGACCGAGATTTGAATATATACTTATGCATAGGTATAATATGACGAAGAATTCTTATATATTATTCGCAAAAATTGGATATACTTGTATCTACTTGTTTGTAAATTGGATCTCTATTTTATTATACTTATAATTTGACAACAATTCTGACGAAAACTACGAGACCACTTCACGCAAACAGTCATAACAATGCAGTAAATAAAAAACTTTTTTTTATAATGACGATCTTATGTAATATGAATGAATGCAATTCCGAAAGAAAATGTAAAATATACGCGCGCAGTGAAAGAATACCGGCGCTGTTGTGGGGTGAAAAGTTTGCGCATATAAAGTTTACTTTTGATAAAAGTTAAGGAAAAGTAGGGAGAGAGAGAGAGTGGGGGGTGATACCCATGGGACTGGCTGCTGAATTCCGGCCCTGAAAATAGAAGCGACGACATGACCCGGCCGCCGTCATTTAGAACACAAAAAAGATTACCTTAAAAAATTCAGCGCTCGCCGCCTCGGGCACGAAAGAAACTTGCGAGCGCGGGCGCGGCGAAACTTCACGAGATGTAATGGAAATGGATACCTATGCGCGTCGTCAGTAGTCACCTCTAGACACCGTCAGACGTCCCGTAATTATTTCGACCGGGGCTCGCGCGCCTTTTTCATCACTTCGCGAGAGAGTTCTACTTTTTTTCTTCTTCTTTCTCGTTTGATCTTTATGAAACTTTTGATGAACTGTAAAATCATAACTCTCCCGGTTGATTTCTCGCGGTACCTTTCGAATTTTTCAAGACTTGAAATTGATGATAATTACTGTTACTAGGGTAACACGAGAATGATGAAGAAAACCGAGACTTTTCCATTTAAATTGTGATAAGAAAAAAATGTAGGCCACAACCGACTCGTAGTTTATACAGACGCAGAAAGGAATTCTCACTTCTCGGGCAGCAAACAGCGCTAATCTACGAAGGAGAGTCGGCATCAACCGCGCGGTTAATGTCTGTAAAATAACGCGCTCGCGGATATGGACTCTAATAAGTTTTTTTACTTTTCCATTCTCAAAGGAGCTGCAACATTAAGGCAATATTTACGCACCTGACCTCGCTAATCTTTCCCGCTATCTTTCTCTTTGCTCCTTTATTCCTCGTAAAGACCAAGTGGAGGCTCGCGTAGAAAGGTTTAAAGCGAGGAAGCCTTCGTAACCTGCGCGGAGGTGCTCGGAGGGGGAGTAACGAAGCGTTCTTAAGCTCCTCTCCGCGAGGAAAGAAAGAAAGAAAGGAGAGAAAATCGGAGGACTCGGAGTCACTTGGCAATTATAGCTGCGCGCGCTATCGATCCCCTCCTTTTCCCTCCTTTTCTCTTCCCTTCCAATCATCCCCCGCACGAGATTGTATCCCCTTTTATATTAATGAATATAACCACATTGAATGTTCCACAGCACGCGGGTCTGCGGAAGCTCGTCTTCGGCGTCTACTTCCTGGTGATACTCGTCTGCGCGGCGGCCCTCGTCGTCATCGTCGTCCTCGCGCCCATCAAGGATACCTGGAACAGCTTCACAGACAGCATCAAGAACTACTGAAGCGCCTGACAACTCTCTGTATACAATATATCTATACAAACGTCTCTCTCGTGCGCGAGTATAGACCGGTATATATACATACCGACTCCGTGCAGACACAATATGCGCAACAAACTGCCCGTATATCTATACATGTATAGACGATGTGTATACCTATACACACACACGTATAAATGAAAAGGGGGCGAGGCGAGCGAGTTTATACGAGCCCTCGTAACGGGCCCTCGTTATATGCGGCGCGAGATTTTACGCGATCGTCGTTGCACGCACTTCGAAATGGAGCGTACACGCGTTTCCCATTCCCCTCTTCTCCCACGAACTTCGACTGCCTGCTAGCTGCGTCCCGGTGCGTGTGCCATATTTACCTTTTCTTTATTGATATCGATTGCCTGTGAGTGTGAGTGGGAGAGAGAGAGATAGAAAGAGAGATAGTAAGAGAGAATGCGTGGGCGTGGATGCGGTGTGGAACGTTGCAAAGTTTTGTGTAGATATGTCGGACGACGATTAAAGTGAAACGAGAGTGCGATACTGTGAGCGATCTTTCCTGTCAATATGAGAAAAGCGCGTTTATATGAAAGCAGAGATGTAGGATCTATCTTTGGATGTATATAAATGTTTACGAGTCTGGTTTTTTTTTCATGGAAAAAAAAGCTTCTCACTACAAACATTCCACCTTGTTGCGCAGCTTTTATGTATATGTATTCGAACATTACGGGGAATTGCGATAATTACTTGGAAACAATTTATCCGACAATCGCGTCATATGTCAATCGATCGCTATACCTAAAAAAAGAAATAAACGCCCATACGCGCTATAAATAGAATCCGACGTTCCACTTCGAACAAGCGCCCGCCCGCACCCGAGAAAAGTGTCCAGCAGCCCCGTAAAAGACCGGAAAGGAGCTATAGAGTGGTTTTGAGTGAGCAAAAAAAGCAGTGTATGTGTGCAGCGGCGGTCGTGCCAGCGTCTCTCGGAGAGAGAAAAGCCCGAGACGGGACAAGGAGTAGCTCCGCTTTAAAAGTGTTCGCTCGCTCGGTCGGCCCTTTTTTGAGATTACGACGATCGCGCGAAATCTTTAGCGCACACTGTACACTCTCGTCGGGCATTGTTCGACGAGCGGTGCTGCTGCTGCGCGCGCTCCACTTTTATATATAACCGCCACCGTGTGTCGCCCATTCTACTCCCCCCTTCATCCTGCCCGTTCGCATTCTTACAGTAGCACGCGACGAAACCTTATTTATTGCGTTTGTTATTGGGCAGCGCGTCGCGATTTTGTCGACGCGGCTGGCGAATTACTTATATATACTCGCCGGCGGATATGGTGGAAAGAAAGTATACTGCTATCGCGATAATATGGAGGAAAGTGATTTTTCGACCAGTCCGCTCGTTCGAGATCCAGTTTTCTTCTTTTTTTTTACGAGACTTTTCTTTATCGCTGGAGAGAGGAGAAGAACGGGACCGAGGCACGCGCGTGTTCTAAATTTTTTTAGAATGGAATTTTTCGGAAGCGTATGGCAGAATTTTAATTTTATTTTTTGTAGGTAGAGTTTTGTTTGTGATGATCTTGTGGTCGCTGAAATGTTGATATTGTCAAAATTGATATGACGCTTTTTGACGAGGATTGGATCTTGAGAGTTTTCTTTGTAATCTAAGTTGTTTGATGTTTTTTTTTATTATCTGCCTCATACTGCTGAAAAGGTAATTGAAGTTCCGAGTCCTCGGGGCGGAAAATTTTTTCTTATTATCGAGATTTAATCTCCGTAAAGTGTAAAAAAAGTAAAAGGCCGTCCAAGAAAGAAAAAAACTATTTTCTATAAGAGCGTCTTTTATTACAATAAATTGCTTTTCGATAACGATTGTGTTTTAAAAACTATATACTGAAGAGAATATAGAACGTGCCGTGTAATAAATTAAACTTTTAATAAACAATTCAACAAAAGAAGATGTTTGCAAGTGCAGTAAGTGCAGAGAGTAACTTTAGAACAAATTTTGCTTTGTTAAATATTAAAAAGATCTGATGGAAACATGACTTATCTACTTAAACTGAATAATATAGAAATTTTTGTTTGTAAACTTTCTGTGTCAGTCATAAGAATTTAATCCAGAGTATTAAGCATTTCAAAATAATTCTAAAATTGCCCTTTTGTTAAGAAGACTATAATTAGCACGCTGCACAAGAGGAACGTCTTTTTTAAGCTTGCGTAAGAGCTATTTGTTAAACGTAAAAGTTAAATTAACAGTAAAACTGTAATTTTTGTAAGGTTCTAAATCGTTTACTTATTTATTACCTGTAATTATTAGACATCCTTTTGTATTCATCGTTATATAAGGTCTTTCAATATATAAGGAATGTGAATTCTGTACCTCCTGCTTTAAAGACGATTGCGTATATACCATGCTGTAGCTTCTTCCATTTGAAATTGAGCCATTCTTAAATCTGCAGGAAAGCAATTATCGACGTTTTTTGCACATCGACCAATAATTACGTACATGCGAAGGCAGAATCCGAATAATCCGCAACATGCTAGAACTCTCATTTCATTATTAAAGTTTCTCTTTTTTTTACAGTATCCACAATATAGCTGCGTATAAATAGAACCAATTTCCATCCCTTCTTAATAAACCAGCCCACTTTTCCAATAAATACTGTTTATCCATTTTTTCCCCGCAGAATCCCAACGATTCTTGTAAAACATCCGTCTATTTGATACGCAATCGTACTTTGATTAAGATAAACCAACTTCGCAGCAATGGCGCGCGCGGGCGGCTTATACCGCGTTACTTCCGACGGACGCGAGCGTATTTCACGAGAGTAACGAAATTATTCCCAACTTAATACGTAAATTCACAAATTGTCGAAGGCTGCAGAGCGCACGCGCGCATGCTCACATAACTTTCGGAGAAATCGATGCCCCCCGCCCTCACCGCCTCGCCGAAATTATGCTATCGGGAATACGGCGCGGAATTTTCCAACTTGGAGAATGCCACGCGATATGGATATGCGCGTATACCAGGGGGTAGCGTAGGAGGTGCGCAAGAGCGTCGAAGACTCGGGGAGAAGCGAGGAGGGGAGGGTGAAATTTTCGCGCGATCCGGCTTTGCGCTATGGCTCGCCTTTGACGTTCGTGTAGAGCTTACGATGAATCATGTTTTTTAGGGTGGGGAAACTGTAGAAGCAAGAGAGGGAAAGAGATAGAGAGTTCGTGTGAGAGAGGGATCCCCGTACGATTTTGATTAGAGTAGAGAGTCGAGATCGAGTATAATTTTGTAGGTATTACTACTTTTGCGATATTAAATTCGCTCCGTGCGGGAGACGCGCGTGCGAGCCATAAAAACCGAAAGTGTCCGTCTGTTTTAGTATGTAACGTTAAGTTAGCAGCGATATTGTAATCTAACATTGTACGTACTTAATTAAGGATTAATTTATGACGCTGTTCGCAGTATTAGACTTGCAGTGTGTTTATGTTCTTCACTCGTGTAAGCTTATTTGTACCTTAATTAAGTTTATTATTAAGCGGTGAAGAAAGAAAGAAAATTTAATCAGCGAGTGATGTACATTTATGATATATATATGCGTTTAGGGTACTGTATTTTACATGTTTAAAAAATCGAAACATATATAAAACCTATATATAGAAACGTAAATTCTTTAAGATTACGCAGTGCTGCACAATATCTTGTACTTGATTACCTATTTTTATCGAATGCAAACTTCAAATAACAAATAATAAATATTTTTACTTGGATTAACGTGTCACGTTTATTCACATTTCACGTTATAAGTCCTTTTTATCGATTCTAAAGTCATATTACAGCATGTAAAACAGATCTACTTTGTAGTGAAGAGTGCTTTAAATTGGTTGGTAATTAATTAAAGACACATTGAATTATTATTAGGAACAAATCAATTATTTTTATGAACTAGATTTGTGATATGCAATATTCGTTATTCAAGAATTTGAACGATTAGCCTTACCTTATCATACTTAAAAGGTCGTGCAAAAGCACCCGTATGAAATATTGATAAGGACCGTGTACAACTAATGTAAACAAGAAATTGACGCGTATAAACATAAATTTTCTTCTAAAAAGTAAAGACATATTTAAAACATTACCCTTTTCCGTCTTGCTAAATGTTATTATATGAGTAATATGACTCGCGGATAAGTAATAATGAGCGTAGGCGGACTTAAAAAAGAAACTGCGTATTTCGGATGGGAATTGTAATGAGGACTTAACCATAATGACGCCTACTAACGTCTTTCCTCAAGTCGTTTTCAAATCACAAATGCAGCCTGGCCGATGCCATCGCATCAGGCATGTCACAAGTGGGACAAGAAAAGATGTCTCACCAAATCTTGATTTTTCTACTTAATTTATTAAATTTCATTAACATCTTTTTTTTCAACTTTTTCTCACACCTCCACTGATTATTTTTTCTTTTCATAACAGCCCTACAAAACGGTTACATTGGTTTCACGCGACAGACACACGCGATCGCATACGTGCTCTACAAAAATGTCGAATGCACGTGATGAAAACATTGCAAAATTACACGTACACGTCTCTCATTCGCGAACGAGCGATACGCCCATCCCGTATACATACATATCAATTATGCACACCTATACGACATTTATACCCCGCTATCCTATATACAAAAGCAAACGCTCGCTCATGGAAAATTCATGAAAAAAATTCGTCATTCCGAGCCGTCGATGCCACATAGCCGCGATAAAAAGAAAGCTTATCCCCCAAAAAAGCCCTGCCGATATCGGTCCTTCACGGTGGAATCAAAGGGACGACGAGATCCGCGAAGCTGAAAAGAAATCATATATACCTATATCTATCTATATATACACGCTCGCGGACGAAATGAATCGCCATCCGATGCGATGGGGCTGCAAGAAGGAGGAGCAGCTCGTGGGGAGGAAGACGTGGACGTCTGAGCGCTCGCAGGAAAGGTGATCTCCGCGAAGGGTCGAGAGTGAACATAAGGGGGTATAGGCAAGTAGTCCGGCTAGCGGATCTATATAGACGGCGGAAAGGGGAGAGAGAGAGCCATGGCTGCTCGAGATCGAAGGACGCTGACGCTCGAAGAGCGCTCGAGGGAGAGCAGCTGTGTCATCGTGCTGATGAGATAGATGCGGACATATCTTGCGACCACATACTCACCTCTCCGCACTCTCTTCGCCATCGTACCTACCTACCATATAGTCATCTAATGAAAAGGCAGAGCTTGCGAAGAAAACCGCGCGCATATACATTACTCGTCTCTTTTCCGCATCACACGCACACGCGTGTATATATCACACTTTTATACACACCCACACATATCCTGCGCGCGCTCACCTCCTATAATACACACCTGCGCGCGTGCACCTGTATTTACGTACCCGCGCGCGTCTACCTCTACTCCCACGCGTAGAGAGAGAGAGAGAGGGTACGAAGACGCGCGCGCGCACAGGGGGCTAAGGTATCTACGTACACATATATACCTATATATTCACGTCGACGCGAAAAGGCGAGAGCGCGGGCGGCGGTGGCGCGCGGAGGGTTGAACGAGCTCACCCCCGCCAGGCAGCAGCGGCGGCGGCGGCGGCGTCGGTGTGGCACGTATATAGGGTGGGGGACGAGCGCCCGAGCCCACGGGGCGCCACCGTCGGACAACCCCCGCAGTTCGATTGAAGACACCGGCCGGCGATCACACGCGCGCTCGCGCAGCCGCTGTGTGCCGTGAGAGAGTGAGAGAAAAAGCGACTTCTCTCCGTTATCACCGATATATATAACTCTCCCGCGTATCTACCTGCCTCTGCGTATATAAGTAGCCGCGTGTGTGAGTGCGTATATCTATCTGTAATACAGCCGTGCGCGCGGTGCAGAGTGAGTTGTTCAGGTAAACTGATAAGGGATGGAAGATCGGTCAATTGTATCTCAGAGGGGTGGAGGGAAGGGGTAGTACGACAGAGGGTATAGAATCGGTGATGGTGGTGAGAGCGACGAGTGCAGTGCGGCTGCTCTCATGGTTGGTGCAGAGAGAGGGAGAGAGTAGATAACGAGTGAGTGAGCGAGCCGCCGCGTCTGGCCTGACGCGTCCTTTATCTACTGTTGCTTCTTCACTGTCCGGCGGATTCTCTCGGCTCCGTTATGACCCCACATTTCTCCGTGCAGTCGAAAAGGGAAACAAAGTTTAGCCAAAGAAGAAGGAGAAGAAGAAAGAGAGCGTATATAGGATGCTGTAGCGGCAGGCCTAATCCAGGGGTCAACGATACCGCTACGACTATCACCCTCTACGACAGGCCGTTTATTTCGGCCCCTTATTGTCCCCTCGCCGTCTTAACGGTACGAGTGTGTAGGTGTGCGTTATATGCGCGCGGACGCCGCTCAGCCATGGCGGCTGCGTTGACGGCGGAGGCGGCGGCGGTGGATTTATCGGTGCCAGTGTACTACTACTACACGTCGTTCTGTGGGTATATATAGGGTCGGCCCTCGATGGTGTACACACACGCATTCTTCCACTGGGATTCCCTCGCGTCTGCGACGGCTAAAGCGTAATAATAAGCTGGGGCAGTGCGCACGTTGCACACATATTTATACATTCTTAGCTTCTCTTTGGGTTTTACTGTGCTGCTCTTTTTTTCAGCTGAGGGGTTTTTTTTTCCTTTGCGAGCGAGGCGATCGGCTTTTTTTATCCGCGCGCACACATACACACGGGGTTTTAAAATAGCAGTCCGCGTGGGAGAGAAGTTTTTTATGGCTGGCTTGCAGGGATTGCGACGCGATGGTGTTTTTTTGCGAGAGAGAGGGGAGATATTCCACGGTGCAGTTTAATTTTTTGTCGATGATCGTACGTCAGAGATTTTTTTTTTTTGCAGAGATTCGTGTAGGTAGTTGTCTCTTTGATACTTGAAAGGGTCGGATGTTTGATTTTAAGTATAGGCGAAATGTGGAGGTATTTGGTGGTGAAGATGTTTTTATGGTAAATTGGCGAGATGCTTGTAGCAGGGAATGAAAACGTTTGTTTATAGAAAGGGAAAGGATATGCATAATGATAATAATAATCGTCCTTGGGGTGGTTTCAAGAATGCTTTGTAGTAGCTTGCTTTGTAAATAGTTTTAAAGTATATGCTATATGTTATTTCATGCGGAAGTTCAATATATTTCAAGAAATAAAACAGTAAAATACTCCAAAAACAAAAGCTTCATCACAACACGTCTCACTAGACAGAATATTTATTGCAATTTTGCCCGAAATAAATCTCTATTTGTCATTTTTCAAGGGAAATTGCGTTTGTCTTTTGTATATATTCTGCGAATTCTAATTTATACATCAAAGAATATAGAGATACTGAATCTCGACGTATTTTATGAGTAAAAATATTGTATTGAATGTAAATAATAAATGAAATAAACAACACTGTTGACTTCTACAGTAATAAAATGAATTCACTTTGAATTCAAACTAAAATATGACATATTGTTTGAATTCGGTCGAAATTGTTCCGTTTTTCAAAACAAAGCCTACGTATTTCAAATAAACCTTCGCTACCTAAACTGAGAAAAATGATCTAATAAAAATTCCTATGTGCATAGTAAAAATGACTAACAATTATAATAATTTCATATTATAATAATTTTATTAGATCATTTTCCTCAGTCTAATACGTATCCTTTTTCACATCTCAAAGTACATTCCCCATTCAAATAAATCCAGCCATCAAAGTACAACATCCGATCGCATAACATACAAAAAAGACCTTTCAGCGTCAACGTCTATCAGTCAAAAACATAGCCGTGTCCGACCCTCGTTATTCTTCCATCAACTTTTTCTCATTATCCCAACGTTGAGGGAAATTCCACAAAAGCCTTCGCGAAAACGTCCCCCACGCGCCAGGCATACCGAAAATTTTCTCAGACACGCGGTATAAGAAAAACCTTTCTCCAGAGATGGGAGGGGGGTCTTCCTCCGAATTCCATCAGACACGTCTCCTTCGAGACTGGCATACACCTACACCCGCACATATAGGCTAGCGAACCACCTCCGGCAGTGGACTTCCGGTCGCGTACGTCAGTGGCTGGCCGCGTGTCGTATATATAGCTACATGCAAGGCACCGAGCGGCGGGTTAAGACGCTTCGGTAGAGGCTCGAGCTCATTGAATTACCTCTGCACAGGAGGGGGCGAGGAGGGATCGTGTTACGGCCGCGCGGCCCGGTCCCGGATTTGTCCGAGAACGAGGCGCTTCGGTGTCGGGTGTCGGCTTTTGTCGTTCGTGTCTTCTCGCGTCTACCTTCCCCGTCATAACTCGACACCATGAGAGAGGTATATGCATGTAAAGGTGTGCGAAACTCAAAGTCTCCTTTTCGCAACGAGCCGATGAATTATAAGGAGGGCCGTCGTGTGTATGTATATGTATAGGCGGCTGCTCTCGGCCCGCGAGACAAGTCGAGCGTGCATGACTGGGAAAGAAAAGGAACGGGAGTGGGAGGGGGAACGGCTGGATCGGCTTTCATTGAGAAACTCGAGAGCCGTTTATTATTATTGGCCCTTATATTGCATTGCCTTCGGTATAAGTGATCTAAGAAATTGTCTTTTAACCCACCTACACCAGTATAGGTTGGAAATGTATATAGCGTCGTGGATAATAATTTGAATCGATCGCGGCGCTTAAAATATGGTGATTACGAGGTGTTTTAGTATAACAAGGGAAAGATATACGCGGTCGAGCTATTACATGAACTTTTTGCATCATACACATTGAATATATTATTATTCTTTATGATTTTCAGCTTCATAGTCTTTTACTTACTCGATATTATTTTTAACTCATGCATAATAAATTGAATTTTCAATATTTTATCGTCTAAATTTTATGTTACATTAATTTTGTAAAATTATCCTTTGTACATTAAAATAATAATGATCGACGTCCATTAAATTATATTTATGGTTTGATTTCATTTTATTATATGATTTTGACGGTTACTAAGGGATTAAATTATAATATTAATAAAATTTTACATTGACGCTTAATCATATACTACAAATTGGATATTTTTACAGGACTTTTACAATCTTCTTCAAATTACATCTCATGATATACCAGTTAAAAGTAGCGCATCATTAATTTTTAAGTATCCCCATTAATAACCTATTCAAAGTGTTTTTTTCATTTCGTCGTAAACTTCGGTGCTACGTCGCGAAAGAAATTTTACAAATCACAAACATCTTTTCGCGTTTTTTTCCCTCTTGCATCCATTGCAAAAAGGCGACGTAAGTAAGCGTTTGCTGTAATATAGACGTCGAGCCACGCGTTTTACACATCTCTGCTGAACAGGTATAACGCTGCTGAAAAGTTCCGCCACGGCGCTGAAAACTGACCCGCGCGACTGACGCGCGCAAATAAACGAAAGGGAGTTAGTAGCAGTTGCCCATAGTTCAGCTTTTGCCGTTACTGCTGCGCAAGGCCATGAATCAAATTTTACCTTTTCCTCTTTTAAAAATAAAAAGACGAAAAAGCCCCTCTCTCTTTCTCTCCATCTACCGTTCGCTGCAGAGTACAATACGGATTTAAATACAGATAGGTAGGACCACGAGCGAGATAGAGAAAGGGAGGGCTGCATCAGGCTGCTCCGGGAGTAGAGCAGCGGAGAGCGGCGGCGGACGCTGCGGCTACGAATGAATTGTCTTCGATCCGCTATATATACTAATGCCTCAGCTATCCGTCCAGCGCAGTCGCCTGCAGCGCGCGTCCCCTCATCACGGATTCACGCGCGCGGCCACTGTCTTCGTTAGCGTCTCCGTAATTGTCGGCGCACCGCGACGCGGTTTGCTTTTCTATGTATGTGTGTGCGTGTAGATATATATACACATACACGTAACCTCCTACACAGAGCAATGATTTTCTCGAGAGGTACAGAGGGCATCGCGTGCGTGCGAGGCAAGCCTTTTATCGGTCATCGGATCTTCGACGAAACGCGGGCGTTGCCTTTTCGCAGAAATAATTTGCGTGTGTTCCCTTTGCTTAGGTACGGTATGTATATAGTATAGCCTATGTGCGTTGCGCGTATAGACGTATATGTGTGTGTATACTGTATTGGCGAAAGAGCAGGCGCGAAGTGATTTATAGGAGAATCGATTCGGAGAAGGGCGCGGAAAGGAGGTCTGTTTGGCCATTTTCACTGATTACTTTGCGCGCAAATAACATTTTTCTTTGATAAATCGAATATATATCTTTGCAGCACCGAGTGACTATATACGTTTACACACGTTAAATTGATATTGGTTTCTTTAACTCAATTTATATCTGTTTATTTGCCAATATATATATATTTTACCATGTATAGAATTCTCAAGGTAAAATTAAATGCCCCAGGGAGCATAAACTAATTTATTAATGTTTGAATAGGAAATTAAATTAATGGACTCGAAATAAAACTTACGAGGGCACATTTATTAGCGGATCCCTTGTCCAATAGAGATCGATATAAAAATGCGTTCACCTTGGTATATACTCTCCCCTAGGGACCCTTTCCTCATCACTTTCAATCACTCGATTCCCGCCTTTGAAAGTCTTCAAAGCCAACGACAATTCTATACACACGAACGAAAAAACTGTGTACGCATGATAAATAAACTAATTATAATCATGGCGCGCTAGCTCTCGCGAAGCTCTGGCTTATTCGCGAAAGTTCTGGAAATTGGATTCCCGTCGCTGCTCCCTCTCCTTCGTGCAAATATATATATCTATCTACCTCGAGTTTGGAAATCATCATCTCCCTCGGTCTCTCTTTCCCTCTGGACGTAGTGCGGCCGCCGCGTTCCACCGTCTCTTCCGCCGGGCGGCAGAAGTTTCGTCGCCCTTCAAAGCGCGTGCCGCGAATATTAAGCGTAAACGTTCGCGTACATAAAGTTTCGCCCGGACGCAGTGTGCGTTGCCTTTTCAGAAAGAGAGAAGAGAGAGGAGTAGAGATAACCAGGGACAGATACAGACTAGTCCCCTTGAATTCGCTCGCTCTTATCACCATTCGTCACGACCGGTATATATATAGCTTCCTCTCTCTCTCTGCTTTCGAGATAATGAATTCCCGATGTCGCGCCACGTTTTCTCGGAATGTACTGTATACTTCAAACGCATCGCTCGGGGTGACCGTGTGCTTTGGACACCTAAAAATTCGGACTGTTGATTTTTTATAATGGATGATAGGGAGAGTTTCGTGGCGTGTCGAGGGATGGCTCATCGCGCGCTACTTCTTTTGTCCGTTGGGGCGCGCGAGTGATGGAACGCTTCGGGGAGGAGCGTAATTTGTTGGGAGGGAATTGAGCTGAGTGCCGTGCAGGCCCGGGGTGATTTGAATATGTGGAACGATGTCCCTGTTTTGATTTTATAAATTACATCCGGACGAATGGGAATTCGGTATTTGCAGAAGAGGGCGCAGAGTGTTTGTGACCTATATATGTACCTAAAATAGATGATTTTCACTGTAACCATCCCCAACACTCGTTCCTCGTGCTATTTATAAATTTTGCATTATTAACGAAGCCAATCACCGATTCTCATCGTCCGCACACAAGTAAACTGTCGTACTACACCTTTATCGGCCACTCGGATTGGCATCCGACAATACAGACGAGCCACATTAATTTGTATTCGACCGACACGCGTGTTTTACACAGGTACCTGGCAAAAAGGGCCGCTGCACGAGCAACGAATATATACGACTGCCTGCGCACGGATTAATATAAGACAAGTGCAACAGTATAGTGTGTGCGCGTGTGTGCGTGCGCGATGACGATGCTGTAGTGTGGAGGATTGACCGAGTTGCGACACAAAGAAAGATATAGAGAGAAAGAAACGAGGAAGAAAAGGAGTATATATAGACGCGGAGAAGCGAGGATCATCGGGGTGTGTGCGGGGGCTGTTGTAGCCAGTGCGCAGTAGTGCATGCTACGAGCTACATGATGGCCGGACATTACAGCCGTTGGCCCGTCGTCCTGGCAGCGATCGGATGCTGCTGCTGGCTCCTGCTCGGCATGGCTGCTGGCGCCGCCGTCACTCCTAAGGACCAGAACTCCGCCGAGGACAAGACTAGCTTCGAGGCAGCCTTCCAAGGTATACTTTATATATATACTCAATGCGAAACGTTCTTTATTATTTGTCTGTTTGACTTGCTGCAGTGTATGTGTGTATGTGAGCTCTTTGGCGCGGGAGCAGAGCAGTGCGGCTGTGTTTATTTAGGCCGAATAGTATATTCTCTCCGCGTAAGGCTTAATTGGGCTACGGTAGAATTTTGGATTTTTTAAGAGAACAGAGCATTAAGAGTTTATTAGGGGTTACAAGTAATATATGGCTTGGAAGAACGGGGGGATTCGTTGTTCTCAAATGTTGAATCTATCTGTGATTTGAAATTTTATTTTGTAGAAAAAACAAGCAATTTAGTATTAGAACGTTGAAAGGGGCATTAATGTGTATTGACGAAAAAAAAAATTAGGTCGGTTTATTTCAATTTTTTTGTCTAAAAATCGCAAATAACAATATTGGATAAAATATAATATACTATTCCGTGAGCCCGAAGTAAATGGATTGATTTTCTATATCTATACTTACAATAATTATTTATTCCTCAATTCGAATTATTTGTATCCTCGTTTTGTATTGTAAATATTCAAGTTTATAAATTGATCATATTCGATGGTTATTATTTTGTCGATTGTCGTTTATTGACTATTCATGGATTTACATGTTATAAATATATATCTATTTGCAATATCAGCATGAATAAACACGATTTGGAGAAAGAAAATAAAGTAATTGATAGAATAAGAACGAGGTAGGACTAAAAGGACTTTTATTAATGCAATAAGTCCTTCCTTCAAAGGGAGCAAAAAATTTCTCGTATTAATTTCAATAAAGCCTTGTACGAAGCCGCGTCTACCGTCCTCTCGACTTTCTCAATGCCCCTTACCGTACGTCAAACACACCACTTTTATAACGAGTAAAAAAATTGATTACCAATTACGACATAAAAACCCTTTCAACTCTACAATCATCGCTATCAAGTTTCCAGCCATCAAACGAAACCAAAAATTCAAAAAGAACGCCACCTCAAAGACCCTATATGCAGTGACCCCAGAACCCACTTACAGCCATACATGGCCTACCATCATCAGCTACGTTTTCATTTTCTCACATTCCCGCGCACACCCTCCATGAGTCGCGCACATAAAGGCGGCGTAGAATAGAACCGTAGGTACATACCCACGCACTATACGTGAATACGGCCACAGCTCTCTCGTCGTTCTCGTATATACCCTACACGCAGCAACCTCCAGAGAAGGTTTGATTGCGTATACACGCACGTATAGGGTCTGAAAATACCTTCCCTTCATCCTTCTCTCTCCCTTTTCCCTCGGTTTGCGCGCAGACAATGCCGCGCGCACGTATGAACTTGAAAATGGCGCGCGCAGTAGTAGCGGTCAGAGTCGGGTCGGCCATGGAAGAGAGACAAACAGCGAAAAGACGCGCGGGCGTCCCGGCGAGTGAATTTGCCCGGCTACGGAAATTGCATTCGGTTTCTCTCCGCGCCCGGAACGTTATCGTCGAGGAATGTGCCGGGGGGGAGGAGGCAAGGAATTGAGAAAAGCAGTCCGAAGTTTATTAGGTTATGCCGAACCGAGAGAGGGAACGGCAGCGCGCGTGTCTTTGTGTTGAGGTGGAATTCGCGAGTTCGCCGACGATGGAAACGGAATAATATTGCGGGAAGAGGGATGCGCTACTTCATTACTATATATTCGTCAGTTTAAGTGCGTTGAATGTAAAAAGTATAATGGATGGTTATCTCTTTTGTGGTTGAGAAAAAAAATTTTGAATTTTAATGAAAGATATATAATAATTTGAATAATAAACCATTTTGTTGTTGTTTAGTAGTTTAGTAACTAGCACAAACCTCTGTTGCATATACGAACGTCAAAAATTCATGTATATTTTTGAACTGTTTAGCTCGTTATAGGAGTTTAATCAAGTTATACGTTTTAGAGATATTATCTATCACGACAGCGTGTTTTAAAACCTTTTGTTATTATACGTTTGCGAGAATACGTATTCATTAAGACGGTGAAATTTATGATCACGTGTGAAATCACTCCGCGTATTACCATCCAGTAAGTTAGCATAATAGACCTATTCAGCCGCACTTTGGAACTTTGATCACATTGGCATATTTCAAATACTCGTTTAAAACTTTCTATTCAACTACGGCTTCTACAACGCTCGCAATTAAAGTACGCAATTTATAAATTACATTTGTCAACGCCGTTTCTTTCCTCGCTACATTTTATTAGTCTTTGAGTTTGATCTTTCTTTAACTTTCATTAAAAAAATGTTCCCTTTGTTCTAAAGCTCCTTTGTCTTTTGTCTAATTCATTGATTTGAAACGCGATTTCACTTGTCTATTAGATTTTTTTTTGTTTTCTTTAGAAAGAAAGAATTACACACAAAATGTTAAAACAGAGAAAGTCATGTATCAAGTAATTACAAAGTTACCATATAAGCTTTTAATAGAAAATAACACGCTTATATCGTATATAATATACAATGTAGCATAAAAAGCGAGATGTCCCCGTTTCGCAAGAAAATATTATTAAAAAGTTTTTTTTTTAAATCTCTACTTTTCTGACTTATTTTACATACAGTTTTATAGCAACTGTGCATCATACTTTTCCAAGACAATCGATTTTTGCATTAGGGCCAATCCATCAAACGTTCAACGAACCGTACAGGCAGCATATAAAAAGTCTATATGGATAAGTGTAGTCTTCTAAAGTTATTGATGCATTTTCCAAAGCTTATATATATACACAAAGTACTTTCTTTACAATTTTATTGCGATTTTTATACTTTCCATTCGATATTTTCAGGAAATAAACTATATTCTCACGCTACATTTAACAATAATTAAACATCCTGTGTACTTTCCTACTCCAACACATTAAAATATCAACCCTGCCGCAGTAAACTTCCGTCGAAATGGCGCTATAGTAACATTCCAATATAACCCGAAGCACAATACTTACCCTCGGTCATTTCTCACTGCAGCGGGGTCCACCGTTGAAAGCCCCGATACTCAGCGTAAACTCCTGGACCTCTCGCTAACATCTCAATGCGTCGCTGCAGCGTCGTGGCGGTCAAAATGTCTGCATTACACCCTCTCTCTCTCTCGAAGACGACGCGCTCTCTCACTATCTCTCCCTAAACTCCTCTCCCTCCATCCAAGGTATGCGCATTAATGCTAATGGCAAACTCCCTCGACCTTGGTCCACACCTATATACAGGCTCGCGCGCGTATATAACCGGGTCCATTTGCTAATGGCCGCAGAAAGCAATTAATAACGCGCGCGCGTTCATATCCCCTCGGCCTCGCTCCTATATATACCCTGCGCGAGCGCGCGTGTCTTTCGACCGAGAGTCGTTACCTTAAGAGGCTCTTGATGCGATGTGTATGTGCGAGGGCGCACACGCCTAACAACGCGGAAAGTGCGCGACCGTTATCCAGCTCCGTCAAAGAGAGCCTCTGCAGGCGCGACTTCAATTAAAAGGGGAACGAGGCGACGCGCTTGGCTTTTTCGGTATTACCTTTAGCCCGAAAAAAAAATACGCGCGCGTTGCACAGGCCCTCTCTGATGATGGAGCTGCTGCGGAGGGTCGAGTGTCTCTTTTTCGCTCAGACTGGCGGTATTGCTGCTGCGCAAGGTGGAAATGAACGATGTGTATATAGTGGGAGACGAGGTTTATGGAAATAATTTTAATGATAGGAAAGTGGGACACGAATTGCCCGATACGATTATGTGCAGAGAGAAAAATCGTGTATATGAGCGTTTCGGTGATACTTATGTGGGGTTTTAAGCTAAGATGAATGACGTGTTTATGGATTGCGTTTTAGACAGCGGGCCTTGGAGCTCAAGAGTATAGAAGATTTAATTTATCTGAAATTCGAAAAGTGCGCTTGAGGATGAAAACGGTCTACTTTTCTTCAATTCGTAAAACGATTTATCTTTGGTTTTTTTTGTCACGATACCTTGGGGTTTCGATAAACTATATCTAAACAAATTTTGCGATGTAATTTGTCTCTTTTTAACATGAGATGTTCATTGTATTTATTGCCTATGTGACAACACAACAAATTTTCTTCTTTCTTTTATTATTTTCTAAACGCACATTATTATAATGATATTTGGCAGCATAAAAAGGTTGCGGCTAGCGCGAAGAGTGAAAGAGATGGTGGAAAATGGTAAACGAATCAGGTGCAATTAATGACATTTTCGTTACTCTGTCGAACTCAGTTAAAAATAATTAATTTTGTTTCATGACAATGTCCGTGTACGAAAACGCTTCATATAAGAGCTTGCACATATCCGGTTTCGACAGTATGACAAACTTTTCGTATAACAACGTCTCGTTAAAAATATAACTTTTTATTGCAGAACATGTCATGCTATAATGTCCTTATTAAGAAATACAAAATAGAACCTACACCATTTGCTTAAATAATTCAACACCTCTAATCATTTATCGCCGACACTTGGAAACAGTCAACGACATTCTTTTTTCATGCGCCACTTAATGCACCTCGTTTTGCGCTCGCTCTATAATTTTAATCGCGCTAACAATACGCGGGGCGTATAGAGCCACTCATTTTCAACACTCGAAGCGACTACTTTCCCCCCTCTCTTCCTCATTTGGATTATTAAGCTCCAATTAAAAACGCTGAGCTCGTATAGCGCTCGAAAAAAGAAACGAGAGACCCTCGGCAATTATGTCAACGCACTGAAAATAAACTTTCGAATTCCGCGGCGTGCGCGACGCGAAAGGTCAGCGGGCGCGATGAAAAGCAACGCCTACTTAGGTATACGCAACTCGCTGCACGAGCTGTATACATGGCACTCGCGTGCGAATTCTGCGCTTTTAAATATGTATACGAGTACGCGCATGTCCTACATACGCGCGACGGCCAGGGAAAACTGCGAAATTGATTTAGCTGCGGGCGCTCTCGTCGCGCGCTCTGGTTCGGTCTATGATTTCGCGATTAGTGAAAATCGTTGGGGGGGAGAAGGTGAAAAAACGAAGATTATAGCTGCCGAGAGGTTCGCGTGTTGGTAGGTTCGAATGACCTGCATAAATTACGGTATCTAGGGTTGGTCTACATTCGTATTTGTGCTCTCTCTCGTCTACCTGTAATGCTATTTCTAGAGTTACTCGTGAATTTATTTATGAAAAGAGAAAGTAATGTAGCATGTAGAGTGGAATTGTTTTACGTTGGAATGATTGGTGAAAAAAACTGTGGCACGATTAAAACTTACTTTTCAGTTCAGATATTTTACAAATTATTCGCTTTGAATTGCAATTGTGACGATATCGTAACACAATATACATGGGCGTTTTAGTCTCGATTTAAATGTACAGTGCAATTTCGAAATACAAGCAAAAAAGCAAAACGCAGATGTAATACTGTTGTAGATTGGTTTTTAAATTGCCCTTTTAAAATTTCCTTTTTACAAGTAAATGGGAGTAATCGGGATCAATGGTCTATATCACATACTGGCTAGAATTTCAAAATGAGAAAAAGCACAATGTTTTGAAATATAGAAAAAACTATTAAAAGAACTGCATAAAAACGAGGCGGTTTTAATTCAAAAGGATAATTAATTCAAATTTGCACACTGACATATTTCTTTTTCTACTTTTCATTTTCATTTGTTATAATGTAGTTTACCTTTATTTAATAAACTATAGTATCAATTGTAACAAAATGACTCTATTTCAGTTCACCTCTGAGTAGCTGAAGATATTGTTCATTATTCGATTTTTTGTTGTCTATTTTGAAACTAAAACTGTTATGCCATGACCTCCTTTCAGAAATATCATAAGGCCATATTTATAGTTTGTTTATTAACGCAAGTAACGCCGTGTACATAAGATGCCTTATAATTAAGTCACAAAACGAACAAAGAATAACAATTCTATTATCGATTGTTGACCTGTTTTGACACGAGCGGCATAAACTTCATCTTATACTTATCATTCATGACTAATAATAATAAATACAAAAAAATTTCAATTCCACTTATGGTATAGTTTATGGGTATACGATTTCAAAATTTTTTATTTATTTTAACACATCTAAAAGCAGCTTTCAACCCTGAAGATCTTTTTTCTGAAAATGGAAACTTTTCGTATTTTTCTTCGATTGATACATCAACCATGAAAAAGCAAAGTCGAATTTTGTGAAAACTCTAGAATTGGTAGTATACGGGTTTGTATTTCATAACCTCATAGGTCAAACTGTGAAAATCAATATGACGGATTCAAAGTGGGGCTGATTTACTTTCTGATTCGACTTTATAGGGATACTATTATTTACAAAATGGTTATTTATTTAATTCGAATAGTCTATGTAAGTCAATCTATAACAGAGATCTCGAAATACGCCAACTTCAGCCAGACATTTGGTTTTTAAAATTTTAACCAATCAATCGAAAAAAATGTACAAAACATTTTCAAACATTTTTAAAAAAGAAAAAAATTGTTAAGTATTTTGAAAAATTGCACTAAGATAGGTTATAGTGAACAACGAATTTGGAAATAGTAGACAGAAAACTTTACGTAAAACACTTATTCGCTTATTTTATCACAAAATGGATTAATGTTAATTTTGCCAATAATCCTCAAAAGTAAAAAAAAACAACCAGTCTGGAAAAATTCGTCTGACTTGCAACACACACGTTAATTTAATACAAATAAGCCCCCTTTCTCCGAGCAACGCTTATTCCATCACCATTCACGTACCTCTCTGGTAGTAAACTTTTCGTCAAAGCCTTTCCACGGAAGCTTTGCTCCAATATACCCTCGGCATCTCTCAACTGTGCGCCATCGTCACAACAATATCACGAACTCCCTGCAGCGCGGCGACGTCCCGAGTCCGCGCGCATCGAGCGAATAGACAAATCCCCTTCGCGAAGAGGCTCGCTCTCGCAGCGATAAAAGGGAGCGCGCGACCGCGCGTGAATAAGCCCGGATTGTCGTCGAGGCGGCTGCATCACTGTGCTGCTGTAGACGACGCCCGAGGCGTATCTTATACCTCTCGAAATGACGCAGCTGCGATATTTAACTTTGCCTCTATTTTGCTATAAAATCAACAGGAACAAAGGCTAGAGCGCGCGAGCATAGGTCAGGGAGAGAATAGTTGAGAAGTAGCTGGGGAGAAGATGAAAAAGGAACGAGCTCCTTGACGTGGCACGCCAGTTTCATCTTCGCTACGGGCGCTCGCGAAATTGAAAAATGAAAAGCCGTGGTGAGGATAAAATTGAAATTTTGAGTTGCGGGATAAGCGGGACGGAGGGATCTATCAAGTGCAGGCTGCGCGTATTCTCGCTGACACTGACGCTCGAGAACCGTGCGTTTTTTAATTTTTACGAAACAAGCTACCGCGGTGAGTGGGTGGAATTCCCGGGACTGCGCGGGATTTTTTAGTCTAAGGAACGTTTCTTGCTCGAAATAGCGTAAAGAGGCATACTGCAGCAGTTCATGAGCACTTTACTGATCAGTATATAGAAGGAGCACTGTTTTGTGTTATCTATATATAATTTACTATAAAAATAAAGTGAAACTTCAATTTTTAGAAAGAGATATTATCTACGCATCTATTATGTACAGTAATACCGAAACGTACATTGTTGACCAAAATTTCAATTATTACTGAATAAAACATGACATAATAATGCAAACGATTAACATGCCTTCAAGTAGATTAAACGCTAAAACATTTGACTTTAAAGAAGAATTTTATTTGAAAGAATTTGCTGCCCGCATTTTCGGTGCTGACAGGGGAACTTTATTAAGTTGCCGGATGAGGAGACTCATTGCTGCCTTGAGAGAATGACATAATGGGGTCAATTTTTCCGCTGACTTTTCTAGTTAAACTAAGATCTATCTTACGGAAATATTCTGTCTGCGGATATCTTAAATTTAGAAATTAAACTTCATAATAAGAAAAGGTGGCTATATATAATTCATGACGTTAATAAATAATCTTTTTAAATATTTGAAAATCAATCGTAGGTATATGCTCCACAAAAAGCGGGAAGAATCTGAAATAAAAATAAAATGAGCAGGATGAATCAGATTTTCCTTTATATATATATTTGCTCTTCGTAATATATTATTTCGAGCAGAATTCAGTTAAAATTCAATTATTTATAATAATTCTTTCTTTTATTTTACCATTTATAGCCACGATGGCAGTTGATTTCGGAAAAACCTTGCCACCAAAATTACCTCAACCCAGTTATTTGCAGACGCCCTTTCGTACTAAAAAAGTAAATTACTTCCTACGTTTAACTTCGAAATTGTCGAAAGACACGCTCTCGAAAATGCAACCCAGCGCACAAGTACACTCGTACAATTTTAAACACTGTACGTGGTTTCTGAATGCCGCGCCGTGTAAGCGCAATTCCCCCCCAATGTTTTGACAGAATTTGTCGTGTTGCAATTAGACTGAATCCCCGTGTCCTACTCGGCTCGCGCGGGCGTATCTCTCTATATATAATACGCATACACAAGCGCGGCCCAGCGAAACAATGGCGGGGAAATACACTCTAACGCGCGATCCCATACTTTGTTGTGATTTAATGTAAATGCAGCAGCGCCACTACACCTCGCCCGTTCAACAATGAAAAATCGCGCGAAATCACAATGGCTAGCGCTGTGCAGAGTTGAATTATCCGCGCGCAAGAGGGAGAGAGAGGGAGTCGGGGAGATCATTCGTTCTAAGGGAGGGAGAGAAGGAAGGGGTGGAGGGGTAGGAAGAAAGAAAAAGAGGGCTGTCGGGGGTGTATTCGGGGACGTGACTAGCTTCGAGACCGTGCCGTAAATTACATCAACATCCGGCATTCTTCTCGGAGCGCGCGTGCGAGCAAGGTACAAATTAAAATTACAATTCTCCTAGGTAGTTTCTCTTGTGCAGCGTCTCGCGCGTCCTGGAGTTATAAGGAGCGGAGTATATATAGGGGAAGACTGAAGGATAAACGATTGCACCGTGCGACGCGTTTCGTTAGAGAGTTCGATAAATTTTCAGCTGCTGCGTCGCCAGGAATTTTAATTATTAGCATTATCGAGACGAAATTGAGGACGTGTGCGATGAGCTCGATGAGCTATCAGAGGGTTTTCCAATTCATTCTTTGAAAGGCGTATTTCGTTATTTCATTATGGAACCTTTGCACCATATTAATTAAAGAAAATTAAGATTAATCAGTGCGTTTGGTGAAATAAATAGAAAATTCAAGATTTCAAAAAATGTTGCTTTCAATAAGTTTTTTTTCACTATATACACTTCATTATATTCGTGCATCGTCATCCTCTCTCCCGCATGGATTTTTCACACCATCGAATGAAAAGTATATCCAAGCACCGTTGCGATCTTTAACACTTCTAATGCAATCCAAACACCCCACTATACACAAATTCCTCTCCACACAGTCGCGTCACGGGCAAACATTCCGATTCCCACGTCGTTAAACGGCCACGCGCAGGCGCAAAATATGAACAAGCCCTTTGAGGTCGATTTCGGCGGTAATAACGCGTCGCACCCGATAATCATCCAGAACTCCCGCCGAAGGAGAAAGCTTGCGGAACTAAGCAATTACATCGCTGTAGCTCCGCGACAATACGCGCGCCCAGGCGACGCCATAATTTATGCAATACATAAATACCCAGGGTGTGTGTGTGTGTGTGTATGCAAGAGAGAGAGACTCCATCGCCGCGCTATTTTGGCAGCGTCATTAATCTTCGCTTTATACGCGAAAGCTTGGGCGTGCGCTCGCTGATCTTGACAATTAACCGGATTCCCTGACGAATAGCTACTCTCCCAACCCTAATTGTCATTAACGCGGGGACTATTCATTTTCACTAAGCCTCGCCTTTCGCTCGCGGCTGTAGATACGTTTCCAACCTGATGCGTATTAATATACAAAGGGAACGAGAGAGGGCATTTGTCGCCCCACGCGTGAGCGCGAACTTTACCGCGCGTTACGTCACTTTACAAGAGATCTCGGGGCGACGTTATGTGCTTGGATGAAAGTCAAGCTCGCCGTGTGAGGGAAGAAGGAGGTTGATGTAATTAAAAGATGTATTTTAAGTCGTGTTACATAGTGTGTGAGAAATGACGTAATTTTAGAAAAATTACTGAAATGAAGCGAGAGAAATTGAATTAAAGTTTATAATTATACAAAATTTCTCTCGATTTTGTTGACTGTTATGTTTATATATGATTAACGAACTGAGAGGATTGTAAATATACGTTTAATGTAAATAAAATGTCGGATATTAATATTGACTGAATGGTTCATAAATATTAATTTCATTCGCTATAATATATATGTATAATGGACAGAATGAATTTAACTTATTAATCAACAATTTTTATTTCTCTTATTCATGTGAATGGAAAATATAATGAATGAGGCACAAGTTCGTTTTTAACTACTCTGAGGGTGGTCGAACTAGATTAAACTGTCAGGAATAAAAGTGTAATCAATCATTTTTTCTCTCTCCAATAATAAAAAGGTTTATAAGGGTGAATTCAAGACTTTCATGAGTTCCAATGACTTACTTACTGTATATGTCGATCTATAAGCAACAAAATGGCTGATACTATATAGCGGACTAGCGTGGAAAATTATAGATGGCAGGTACTCCATGCAAAACAGATAACTCGATGCATGCGTTATCTTTTTTCTCTCAATAAAACTTATTGAATTCATTATCACTTTGAGAACGCAATTTCGCGAATAAAAGTTTTATCATTATGTATCATTATTATCATCATTATCATGGTTTTATTATTATGTAGATTATTTATCTATGGTTGCTATAATTTTCTATATATATATTCGCAGCCTATAAAGTAAGCAAAGAATACCAAAAAAATATAAGTCAGACCGTCTCCCAGTACTCATCTAGTTCGATTGATAATTCTTATTAAAACCAGAAAAGTAATACGTCAAAAATATACGTAAAATAATATAACACTAACAATAAATCCACAAACGGCACAAATAATAACATTTCTACGCGTAATTTCACAACGCAAAGCCATACTTGAAAGAGCCTCGCCTCTATACCTCGTAACCGCGCCATCATTTAATTATAAATCAAACCGCGAACCGCGAGAGCAGCGCGAAACGGACGAAATTCACGAAGAAACAAAAGTCAATATACAGTCGGGATATACAGACGTACGAGAGAGCTATAGGCCGCCGGAAAAATCCCGTAGATTGTAAGTTTTCCCAACTGTGTAATAAAACGTGCGCCACATACGTGTGTGTTATATGCGCGCGTGCGCGTTGCTCGAAATCCATCCATTTCCGTGCTGCAGCCTCTCCCACTCGACACTCCTGCACCACTGGGCTAGATGTGCACGTACGCGTGCACACGTTCTACCTATATACGTATACACACGTATACGCACGCACGTACCTTATAGTACATGCATATCCCCTCGAAGAAACCGAAATTCCATCCGCGAAAGTAGCAATATACCCAGCACGCGACTCTTTAAAGCGCGGGCGCCCGGGAAAATCGCCGATCTTGATATTGGATAATAAAATAGCTCGTTCTCGCGCGCGTCCTATGCGCCCGTCTATCCGCATATGTATATGCGCATGAGCCGGCGGTATATATACGCACTCGACGGCACGTGAAATTGATATATCAGCGTTGAGAGCCCGAAGCCGTCGCATGTGTGCCCGGGTTATTCGGACCTTTCGCGCGGATGAGTGAGAAAGGTATAGCGAGGGATGGCTCTATGCGGGTATATCCATATGTGGATGCGAATATGGGCCGTGAGCTACCGTGATGTGGGTGGAACGTATACGTCTCCGAGCTTCGAAAATTCAACTGCCCGGAAAAATAGTTGGCTTGACGTCGTTGTGGCTGATGGATTCAGCTTTGCGTACATATAAGAAAGTTTTTAGGACTCGTGAAAAGTCCAACTTGAGTTGTTTGATATGACTTCGATCCCGGTTCTCAAGCGTTGGTAGGCGTATTGAATAATCTACTTCATTTCAGAAAATATTTGAAGTAGGTATGTAAGGGAAAACGTGAAAATTTTATACGTAGACTTTTTGAGAAAAACCTAAATCTTATTTGTACCGCGAAGTGAGCAAGTTATCGATTCATATATAGTCAGGAAATATGGTACTGTGAATATTGTAAAACAAATTGTTGAATAGTGAACTTATTTTACTGGCGGGGTAGATGATAGCGTAGAAAAAAGTAGGCCATACTAATATACTATTTTGAGAAAGTTTTAATGACGATTTCAGTTTAGTCTGTAAAATGTGTTTTGAGGATGAAAAAAATATGTTTTTTCAAAGTAAAAAAGGAGTAGATAATACTTGTTCCATATACGATTCTAAAATTAATTATTATTATTCATTATAATTTTACCAAAGTTGAATGTCATATTTAATTACTAAATCTCCAATATACTAAAAATATTGTAATGAACATTTTTCTCTTTAGCAGCTTTTTATCCACAGCTGCGAGAAAAGATTTCGTTCGTTATATACTGAAGACTATTACTACTAGAGACTATAACTACTGGCATGAAATATATAAAGCTAAACCAATATACGTCCCTCTATTCGAATTTTGTTTCATAACTGCTGTGACTTATTCCCATTTACCTTATAGTTTATTTTTATTATCTCCGCTGTCGTATTGTATACCTGTCCAGAATGAAAGCTTTACGATGTATAATTTTGATTTATTTTTTTATCCAAAATTCATTGTAGTATCTTGACAATAAATTTTTAATCCAAACTTGAGTATGAATAATTTCAATTTTTTCGTAAAAGTATACATAGAAGACAAAAAAACGATTTTTTTAACGATAAAAGTGTAATGAAATCCTTGCTATATTTCATTTTTTATAGTACTGAGTAGTATATTCACAAAGTTCGAGGAAAAATTTTTTTTTCTAATAGAATTTAAGAATCACCCTGCAAATATAAAAAAAAAATGAAACCCTTTACATTCAACACGCTGTAAAAGCAGATCAAACGGAAAATTGCAGATTAATTACGCTTCTTAAAAACTTTTCAGCTGAAAGGACAGCTCGAGACAGGCCGAAATACGCGTTGACAGCCGCGCGGGGACGAGACAAGTGAGGGGGATGTCGGCCCCCCCTATATACGATTCTCTCGTTATGAAAGCGACGTTACGTATAGCTGCCGCTCGGTCGGAGAGAGTAATTGCCCGTAATAACCGTTTTACCGGCTTTGCCAGTTGGGGGGCGGACGAGAGATGAAAAATTATAATTTCACCACTCGCGGCTTTTTAACACTCTGACCGCCCGCTGCTATTTTTAGCTCTTTCCCCAAAGGGTCAAGTTTACGCTGCAATGATGAGGATAACGCGTATACGATTTTTTACGCCAATATTGTGGGAAGGCTGTGACGCGTTATTGTTAGAATTATAGTACGAGCTCCGAGTTACGAGGACACGCGGGGTTATATTATGTTTCCGAGTTTACGCAGGGGACAGCGGCTTTATGGAAGGGGCTCGCGATAGTTGTGATAAAGTTTGCGATGCCAGTCGCTGTCAAACAATAAATAAAGCATTAATATTAAAAATGTTATTGAAGCGCTCAAGTAGTTAATACTAATATTATTAAGTTTTGTCAATACTCTCGGTATCCTTTAAGCGAAAATTTTCAGATTCCCGTAAAATCGTTTGATATAATAATTAATAGTGTCTATTAAATAAGCGATTTATAAAACTAATTAGGGACTAATTACTCGTAGACGGTGCTTCGGTAAAAATGAGTAATGAAAAATCAATATCGGACAAAGATAAATATATGTTGCGAGAATATAATTTGTAAGCACAATAACTCGCCGACTTGGCTCATTAATTTTCCATGAAAGATGGACCTTTAGAGACACCGGATGTACGACCACGCAAATTTTTTTTTATCACTTTCATTATTCAAGCCTGCCAGGTTGGCGTGTCTCTGTTTGGTCCTTTATTTGAAATCCCTTTTTAGCCTTAATTACTGTTTCAATCGATTGTCGGTTGCCGATTAATTGAAAGAATATTCCCATGTAAATAAATAAGCGTCTAATTTCTGCCCAACTTTATGAATGTCATAAAACCGATATTCCAATACCTTCGCATAAATAAAACATAGATGAAAGATATATTCAATTCTCCCACAACTTATTGAACAAATTCTAAAATAAATTGTTGGCCAAATCAATTTTTCGCTTTGACCCTACATCACTGAAATAACTAAAGCGTTAAAATTTTGATCAAATCCAAACAACCGTCGAAAATATTCCCGCACCTGCATTAAAAAAGTTATCTGCCACCTTCATAATTTTTTCCAGAACTTCAATGGCCCCTTTTTACACCGCGCGCCGACTACGTTCTATATGATGCAGTCGTCCCGCGCCGCGAAGAAAAGTAAAAGGCAGCCGGCGGCGGCCCTCCGCGTGGAATTATTTATCTGACCCGCATACAGACGGGCGGCTTGGTCTCTCTCCCTCTCGTTTCTTTAGAAAGAAAACGCCCGCACGCGCATGCGCTTCCGTTCTGTCCTTGTCCAGGGGCAGCAGTAGCAGCAGCTCGTCAAGACGACGACGGCGGTGGCAACGACGACGATATAACGCATCCAGGAAGTTTCTAATGGGTTCCGAGGGCGCGACGGATTAGGTGCACCGCGCGGCACAGGACACGCGGGCGCTCGCGTCCTGCCTGGCTCCTGAAACTTTCTTGCTCGCGCGTTTTCGGATAGTTATCCCCCCAGCGTGCTCTCTCTCCTTTGCATATATATCCCACCACTATGTGTGTGTGTGTGTCGCTGTCTGCAGCCGCGCGAGCTCGTGCATTTTTAGTGGGCCAAAATAGTCTTTGGGCGTGGGAAGTGTTTTCCGCCCGCGCGCGAGAGAGAAGTTTCGCGGGGCTGGAACACTGTTCGAAGAAGCGCGCGCGTGGGAGTGGTGGCAAGCGAGAGAGAAGTTTAATTGAACTCGGGAAAACGTCCGGATTTTTCTTTGTTCCGTGTATTATAGAGTTTAGGAGGTAGCTCCCGCCAGCGCGATTTCGACTCGCTGATTGGCTGATTAAAATTTTATCTCGCGGATATATTAGTATGCATTAGCCTGTTAAGTATGAATTTTGGTAATTAGCATATAAATGACGTACGCCGTGTGTGGTCAACGGGCGGTATGTTATACGGTCGGGATATATATCGAGGCAAATGGGGCTATTGAGCGTTATAGCTTTGGAATACGATATTATTGACGGGAGATTATCGACCCTGTTTTTCCGTGATTAAATTCCGATTTGCGCTCGGGTTAGCTAGATTCTAATTTTCATGTTTTACCATGCGGTAAATATTTTTTATGCAGTTGTATATATACAGTTGTATATATTTTTGTGCTTTTGTTCGATCAATGACGCAACCGCACCATTTAGATATAAAATAAAAGCCATTCTTTTTTCTCCATATACGCGCTTGACAACACTCTATTTTTACCACTTGAAAAAAACCTTTCTACGCCACGTCATTTCTATTTTTATCTCGCAACCGATTTATTCGCAATCCAGCCACTTTCAAATTGGATAAATTTTATTTTATTTACCTTTATTCTCCCTCCCTCCCATATATTCCGACCATCCGCTTTTTCCACCGTGCCTCAAAACGAAAGCACAAACGACTAATTCTCTATTCCTATCTCTCTCTCTTTCGTTCTCTCTCTTTTCCCATTCACACGCGAGCGGGCGTGCACCTATACATAGCCCATCTTTCTATCTCTCTCTCGCTCCCTCTCCCTTTCTCAACCGACCAAAGCAAAAATCCAGCGGAAAGGAGAGGAGAAGAAAAAAGACGAGCGAATAAACAAACTCGGCCGCTTGCGCTCGCGACTACCCCCAGAGCTCCTTTTGAAAGTCAATCCGCTACATATACACGAGCCGACCATCAATTTGTCTCTCTCCCTCGCTCAGTGCGCGCGATGGCAAAGTGATTCCTCTATCTCTTCATCCCTCAAAAGCGTATACGCACACCCGAATATATATGTATGTATATATAGGTATATCTATATATATGCACAGACACGAGCGCGTGCATTCTCCCCGGGATGCTGCTGCGGAGGTAAACTCTCTCCCTTCCCTCTCTCTCTCTCTCTCTCTCTCTCTGTCTCTCGCTTGGACGCGAGCAGCTTCGACGCGTCGCGCGAACGAGGGATTTAATTGAGCCGATTCGAAGCGCGCGCCTGCGCTTTCGAAGCCCAACGGCTCAGCTCCCTGCCAATTCTGAGACTATGGCTGTTCTCACTCCCCCTCTCTCTCCCTCGCCGAAATCGCACAAATTAACGGCTTCGCCGAAGCCAATTATCGGTCGATTGTTCCTTCCTGAGAGTGTGGGAGAGAGAGAAAGGGGACGGCGGGCGTAGCTCGATATATAGATGTATATATGCACAAATTGTGTTCGTAGACGTCTGGGTTGGCCGTTTTTGAATACAGATATGTCGATCGCTTTGTATGCTCGTATGTGTATAAGCGGGGTGGGGATGTTTGGAGGTAGATTGCCATTTGAGGGGCCACTATTTGTCCCCCATTATTGTGATAATTTCGAGGAATGATTAATTTTACTAGATCTACATTTTGATGTGATGAGAATATTAAATTAATGTTCTCGATGTTCACTAAATTGCATAAAATATGATGTTGACAATGTACGAGTACTGCTTAACGGAAAATTTGTTTGATATATTTAAAGAACTAAATTTAATGTACGAAAAAAGGGAAAAACGTTACAACGAACTAAAAGAGCAAACAGGGAGCGGGTGTTTTTCGCGAATAACAGCTGTGGCGCTGTCGTTGGCGTTTCTATGAGCGATGGGTCAGAAGAATTACACGAAGACAATAGCATGGCCGCCGGTAATAGGAAAAGTTTGCTGGCAGGAGCTGGCAGAGCCGTTAATGTCGTTCGCCAACTTTTCTAATTTTATTTTACAAACAAATTAAGTGACGATAGAACGGAGAGAAATGAATTATAAAAAGTTTTGTTTTTTATTTTACTAACTAATCGTACAAAGACGTATTATATATAATCATTAAACAGAATGGATATCGTTTGGTTATAGCCATCATCGATTATATTGAAAATCGAATCCATTAGCGGCCATATTGGGCGTAGCACGACAGCTGGGATGACGAACTCGCGCGTTTCATAAATTACAGGCATTGTCATATTATACATCCCTGCGTAACGCTACAGAGACCGGACGCGCACATTTTTGCATACAAACCAGTCCGTCGCGATTTCGCGTCGATTTTACTATATAACAACCAAAACAGCCACAGGACTACAATTTACAGCTACACAAGTAAATAAATAAACTTCTACAAATTTAAATTTTGCCGCCCACATCTGTGCACGCCAACCAACATATCCACGGCGAATCGATGAATTCCTCGCACGCCGGGGCGTGTACACGTATACCCCGCTAATGTAAAAACTTGCCTGCACAGCCGCATAAAATCGCAACGGTTTTTATTCGCCACAGTTCAATGTACATATATAAACGCCAGGCCGGCGTGCGCGATCGCGTTTGCATGAGCAACGCGGAATGCCAAAAGAGAAAGAGGGAAACGAGAGGAATGGGAGTATACCGACGGAATGCGCGCCGCCAGAGAAAGAAACTTACTTCAGCAGGCGACTCTCTGCTTACGCGAGAGCTATAGCTCGCTCGCTCGCCTTCGTTTCACGCGCCGTCGCGCTTTTCCGCGTCCCCTGGAAATAAGCGTAGACCGGAATTTCATTTTCTCACGTGCCCGCCCGCTCGCTTCGCACGAAGTCGCCCGCCCGCGCGCAGCTATGCGATCAATCACGGCGCGACGCTTTCTACTGCGTGCGTGCTGGTATATATATGTAGGCATCTCTGTGGGGGACACAGGCGTGAGGCTGGATTTTTCGCATAACGATGGCTTTTATGAGACGCTAGGGTTTTCTTTACATCGACTTATATTTGTATAAACAGAGTGAATGCCGTTGCGGAGGCAGCCAGTGGCATTTGTAATTGAAATTATTGTTGGTGCTGTGCGTGGTATGTGGCGGGAAATGAGGTATTCAAAGGTTTTGAAGGGGCATTCGAATTCGAAATCTTGCTTGGGAAAAGGGATTTCATTGTTTTCTGACGCGCTTGTTCATTGTGATATAATAATTCAACATTACGAATTTGTTTGTTAGCTTGTTGCTTTTTAATTACTGTTGTCGCGAAGAATACTTCCCTGCCGCTTGCAACAACAAAAGCTATAGGTACTGATAGCAACTATCATAAGGGAGATTCTGCAACCTCGCGCGTGCGTATGCGCTCGCTGTGTATATGTATACCTGTATATAGCGCACTCCTATACCTTATACGCGGCGAGCGCACACGCACGCGCAAGGTTGTAGAGGCTCGCTAATGAAAAGACCAGGCGCTAGATGGCGCATTTGCTAAACGCTATTATAATTTCCCGCCCAGTGTATAATTATAAGACGTTCTGACGTTCATGTAGGTCAGTATACAACTCTGTCTCACCTCGTTCTTCCCAAAATGCCGTATAAACCACGTCATCATAACTATCCTATTTATCATATGTCACTATAGTGATATTATAGGATAATATAATGATAAATAGGATTGTCATGATGTGCCGGGGTGTGTACGGCATTATAGGGAGGACGAGGCGAGACAGAGAAGTATACTGATCTACATAAACTTATTAAACAATCTTGCGCGCGCGTGTGCATAAGGTATAGGAGAGCGCTATATACATATACACGGCAAGCGCACACACAGAAGCTCTCTTATGATAGTTGCTATGTGTATGTGTGAGCCTGCGTGTATACGCGCGTGTGAGTTGCGAGAGCTCGGCTCTCGTTGTGTTTATGAGAAATGGCACTTTTTTTTCTTATTCATCAAAATTTGCTGGGGAATTTATCCATAGCCCGAACTTTGTATGGCCGTGCCTCCATAATATTTTTTCCAGTGTACTGAATAAACGTTTATCTTGTAGATCGGATTTATAACCAAAATCTTATATTTAGTTAGGCATTTGTTAAATATTATAGTATAGATTTCCCAAAAATGCTGTAAACTTAACAAAATTTCTATTTACTATGCCAATAGTTATTTTTACCGTACATTTTTCTCTCGGTCTGAATTCGTTTACGAAAAATAACGATTAAAAAAAAGTACACAAAAAATTTTTCCCATATATCTCGAAAAATTTTGGTTCAAAATTTCTACCCGAGGGCATCCGAGAAAAGTGAGAAATATTACTTCTCCACGAAAGTTCAAGACGATTTAATATAATTTTTTTTTAACATGAAAAACCTTTATAGCGATAATATATTTTCTACTTTTTGACATTAAATCTTTTTTATAAATGATGCAATACTTTAATAACGAGTTTCGAACTAAGGAAACAATGACTATTTCTCTGAAACAATACTTTACAAAGAATTGCAACGCTGGAAATAACTCTGGACATCCACACCTACGCATCGCAAATCTTTTTGTATTGCACTCGCGTGAATTTACAATGACCATGTACGTAGCCAAACACAAATGATTCCAGCGCGCCGGCAAACATTCGCTGCATTATTTGCTTTATATATAGGCGCTTCGTCGCCAGCATCTCTTTATTTGTCGCAGAATCGACCGCAAAGCGCGCATAGTCGCGGCATTCCCGCAAAATGCATACGCACACCTACACCTCACGTGTGTACACACACACACTTACGTCAAACCTTTTATCTCGGCGCACCTCCCTCGCATCCTCCGCCAGTCATACATCTTACTTTCCACGTTTACGAGAGTCTTGCTTTTCATTTTGCCGTGTATCTCGCGCCTTTCTTGCTCTCCGATCTCCCGCTGAAATCACCGCTGCTCGGAGCTTCTGGTGTGGTGAGAAAAAGAAAAGAGGGGGAGAGGGAGAGAGAAACTGTAGCAAAAGCTCCAGACAACCCTTGAAAATAATGTTCAAAATAGTGAGGGTGGAAAAGCGTAGAAGTGTTGCGACATGTATAGGATTGAACAGCGATGCGCGAGACATTTTTCTCCAACGGAATTTCTAAACTCTGAATATTTTACATGTAAATCAGAAAATCAATAGCGGATTTTTTCATACGCTAAAATAAACAAGGGTGGTTTATTTGGTTATTTTGGAAACGGTTTCGCAGGTAGTTTGTGAAAGACAAACATTTTTCAGAAAAAAATATACGGCTTGGGATATTTTTAACGTAGAATTATATAGTGCAAATAGGTAATTCCGTAATGTTTATCTTTGTAAAAAAATACATATTTTTGTAATTTATCTCATCAATATGTTATGTAAAATTAACTTTTTTATAGTATGAATGAAATATTGGAAAAAAGCTCTCTCTAGGAGAATGCGAAATTATAATTAATATTGGATATCTGTTTAGCGAATGAAAATATGGAGTTTTGACAGAATAAGAATAATCATTATAATTGAACAAGTAAAACTGTTGCCTTCATATATTATACATAACTTACTTGAAGTAATTACATACCTGATCTCATTTGGGCTGACCTCAAAGACGAAAGTATCTTTATGCAAAAGCCGTACGCGACTGGTATTACACTCTCTCGCTCTCTAATGAAGGTACAATTCTCACTTCATGTAGTAAAAGTAGTAGACACATTCCAGCGAAGCACCGCAAGCATCCTCCGAGTAACATCGCGCACTGCGTGCGGCGTAGCAAAATTTCACGTCATCGTTATCTCATTATGCTCGCATATCGTTCATTATCGCTTCTCTCCATCCGCTCCTCCTCTCCTCTCTCGGCGCGCGTACGCCATCGAGAATCGGCTTTAATTAGAGCCGCTCGGTTTTTTTTCTCCCATCGACGTTTCTGGCCGTCGACGTCGCCGTCTCATCAGGGCGCAATTTGAATACACGATTAATTAGTCGGCACTGCTATATACCCGACTTCTCCTTTCCAACTCTTCTACTTGCCGTCTAATTTTCTTCGAGGCTCGTTCTCGCTCGTTTGCATTGGCATTCATTTTACGGTATTAAAGTAGTTTATTTCGTTTTCTTTCCTTTTTTTTGCAAAGGGTCCTTCGACAATTTTCAAGAAAAACGGTTCTTTAAGGCGATTCCCGAGGGGACACTTGACTTTTAGCTGTTTCTCAGTTAATGTTCTGTAAAATTTATATTTTACGTTAATTTGTGAATATTGCGAATGTAGTTCCTAATAGTTTAGAATTTATTTTGTTACTTAGAATTATGGAATAATATACTGTCCCGTGACTCAAAGAGATCTAATAATATATCAATAAATAATTTTACTAATTTAATATTCCTTTCAATTAAAAAAAAAAAGTTGTATCTTCCCACACGCTTGCTTGCCAACCCCAGCTAATATTATCGGTGTACATACGTCGGCACACGTGTGCTTTTACGTAATTAACGTTAGAGGCATTAGCGGCCTTTTTTTATACTTTTAACGAGTCGACAACGTTTGTTTTTAAAGGTCGATAGTATACAGTCTTGGTAAACCGAATTTTCAATAAAGTTTACTTAACCCCGGAAAAATTTCATTGTGAGGTTTCCTTTCAACCCCTCGTTATCCGTTCTATTTTCTATGAAAAATAATTTTATTCCAGATTATTGGTTTTCAACTCGAATCTTGTAATCGAAATTACAGTATGCGCTAATTAGATAACTCCTAATGAAGTACGTATTATTGGTTTAAAAATGTTACCACCATCAACGTAACAATAAGCAGGTTAATTGCAAGAGAGCATAAATTGAAGTAGATAAAGTGCAAGTCTAGTCAGCCATCATATGTTCCTTGACTACAGGAACATTCCGCGTGAAACGGATATTTCAATTTTCGAAAAAACCAAGCAGATGTATCGTTAAACGCAATCATCCGAGTCAGCGCTTTAATGCAACCCCCTTGACGACTACGGCACGTGCCGCTCGCCCCGTTACCCCTTCGACACGCGCTTCCTGCTCATATATACCCGCACCGTGCGTTGAAAAAGACGCGCGTGAGCCGACCGTCGCGTAGATATACATGCGCGCATCTCCGGACGCTTTGAAGTTCTTCTGCCCCTCCGGACATCAAAAGAGCAGGACGCGCGTTATGTCTGACGTTACACTGCGCACTTGTTGAGCTTTGCCGTGTCGCCACCGCCGAAAGACGCCTGCTCGTGGCTTTACACATTGTGCGACATTGAAGCATAGGTTCTTACTTTTTCCTATATCGATACTCCCGTTTTGGATTGTTATAGCGCAGATGAGCGTTGAAAAGGACGAGCGACTTTGCTTTTCGTGTACTCGAACAATGTTTCTGCTCCGAGTCGATAATTGCGCTTTTATATTTAAAGATAGATGTACAATTGTATCTATTGTTTTGGGTTGATATACGATAATGTAGCTGTTATTCTGAATCAATAGGATAAGTTTTAAAAAGAATTGATTTGACAAATTTCAGCAATAAATATTACAGTTTTTTGTCGTCAATTCTACTCTTTTGTTTTAGTTATGTATCAGATTGAAGCCAAAGAAAATACAAACCGTAAGAATAAATACAGCTCTCACTATTTCATGATTGTAGTATGCAGCGTTTATTTTGTTCAAGTATAAAAGAGGGCTTTAAGAAAAAAGTAAGCAAACAATTGAAAATTTAAAACAACTTGTAAAAATTTTCATTGCAAAGTCCAACGGGGTGAATTTGAGAGTGCAACTTTCTATTCCATTCATCTTCTTTTCCTTTGTTAGGATTGAAAAAAAAAGATTGTTGGACAACTTGCTGAAATGTGCAAACTTATGCAATCGTTTTGAAATTAAAATTGTGTTTCTGCAGATGCCTTCTCTGACTTTGCATTTATTGTAAAGTATAATATAAATGTGAATAGCCGTGACAAAGACGTGATTTTGATAGATCGTGCATTTATTACTGTGAAGAAATAGATATGTTGATACTTTTTTTAAACTTCTTATATTACTGTTGTAAATCATTTACACTTTATTATTTACGTCAGGGAGCTAAAAGTAAATGCACTTTATAACTGTTAGTAAAATATACAAAATAAAGAAATAACAACAACTAGAAATAGAGTAAACGTTAACATGGAAATGCCGTAATGTGAGATCACATAAAACATAGATGATGTTGTTTTTGGACATATGTAAAATTTAGAGTTATTAAATTTCTCAGAATTTTCGTATAAAGGAACATTTGCACATATTTCACGCTGTTTCTTCAAAATGTTAAACAGTTGAAATTATAATACTAGAAAAGTAAGGTCTTTTACAAAATTTTCCAATAGTTCACATTCATTGAGCCATTAGAACTTTGACACAAATTGAAATGGATGACACTCTACACATTTATTGATCCATCTGAAAATGTCATTAGCGCTTAACCTAGATTCTGAGTAGATTTTCGGACATTTTGGAATGGCAGTTCAATCGAATTATGTATATCACTCGTGCTTACGGATTCCTACTCGGGAATTTTATAGTAAATATTTGCCGTAGCGTTATGCTGATATTGTATTTCCTTTTAAACAAGTCAATTAAATTAACAGGTAAAATAGTCCATACCATGCTTTAGTTGATGAAAAAATTTACTAAAATCAAACTATATATGAGAGTACATAGCGATACTATAATACTAAATACTCAAGCGCAAATCTATATATAAAGCTCCCCGCAGTCTTATCTCGTCAGTAAAAACTTGGTAAAACCGAGCGCGCAGCTAGAGTTGTAAAAATTATCAAAGATAAAGATAAGAAAGTATCTCTCTCTCTCCCTCTCGTAAGAGCCGCTGCTGCTGTACTTTCGCGCGAGAGACTAGGTCGGCACAGCCGCGGTTGCACGCGCGAAGGGCAAAAAAAGTAAGCCAAGAAGACGCGCGGGGGCCAGAGTATAGTCGAGGAAGAAGAAGAAGAAGAAGAAGATCGACGTTACGTAACGTATTATGTGTGTCGGGGCTTCTTATCGCTCTTGCAATAAGGCGCCTCTCTCTTTCTCTCTTTTGCTCCCTCCTGCCGGGTTTTCTTCTTCCACCCATCCTCTCACCTTGCCCCCCGCCGTCGTTTTCAAATCCCGAGTCGCTGCTTATTTCTGCAAGCTCGCGCGCGCCAAGCGCGACGTGTCCGAGTAGCTCGTTGCCATAGCGACCCGGGAAACTCTCGCCAGCGGTTCTCAACGCGCACTGGCTCCCGTGTGTTTGTATGCGTATATATATACAGAGGGGTAGAGGTGGCGGCTCAAGGGCGAGCGCCGTCGGGTGAATTATTTAGCAGGCTTTTTTTTCTCGAGCTCCACGCTCACCAAAGATATAAATGTGTGTGTGTGTGTGTGTGTGAGTGCGCGTATCCTATCCGATAGACGCACAGGTCATTGCTCGATAACGAGGAGCCAGGTATATACGTGTGAAAGCTCGGAGTATACGTCCTTCAAGCTCTTTTTTTCGCCCGGACGAGGTGGTGATGTTTGGAACGGCGGCTTGGTTGGGAGAAAGATGGTGCGACAGGTTAATCGTCCCTGCGAACATTTTTCACCCTTCTCGGGCGCGTTTTTAATGTACAATCGATAAACGAATTCACAAGGGTAATGAATTCTTCGTGTTTTTACGTATTGGTGTTATGAAAAATTCCACTGTAAGTACATTCATCATATGTTATTACCATCGATAGACAGTTTTTAAAACGTGAAACTTCCATAAAATTCAATTTAAATTTTCATTTTTTTTCGTAATGTATGGGAATATAAATATAAGGTAATAACAACGTTTTAAGTGTATGTAAATGAACCACTTGGAATAAGATTCGACATTTAAGAATATTAATGGATCGGAAAAGAAGAGATGATATCCGGTTTAAAGAGAGAATAACCAGCTTTACTTTGAATGACAGAGTATTTTTGTATTTAAGTCGAAAAGGTTTCTTCTGTACTGAAAAATCTTTAGTGCATAACAAAGAAATCTTGGATAATGTTTGAATAAATGCTGTCGTAAAACGGCGTGTCAAAGCAAAGCCGACGAAGTATTTCTGCAAGACCCACGATTTCATGAGAGAGCTATGCGAAAATATGGAGAATTATTCCTACTTGTTATCGAATATTGTAGTGAGTGAATAATAAAAGCTTCACATTTTCTAGACCATTTACAAATAATAAGTAAATTTTAAAAATCAGAATTTTTTTAACCATATCCTAGTTATTTATTAACGATTTCAGCTCTGTCTAATAAATTATTGAGAAGCAATGGCCACAGTTTCTTGCAACAATAGCTTTACAAAAAATCAAATGCATACAAGTTAACAACAGCAACGCCTATAAGAATAACCAGTTTCCGCTTCTTTTTTTTCCTTGGCAACCTGGCAGCGCCACAGCCTCGCTCCCCGGATACCTTGGTAGCACGCGTTTCAAAATTCATGGCCGCGGCACGCGCGTAGGGAGCAATCAAGGTCCTCCCACCTGGTCGATTCATCGAATGCGCATAGAACGCCCCGTGGAGATACACCCGGCACCATCACGTTTATTTCGCGTTGCAGATGTTGATCCAAGGCAAACGCGCGCGCTTTGGTAATCATGCGGACGCAGAGAAGGCAACTTCACGCGCGCTGTAAATAGATGCAAATGGTGCAGCAGAGTGAGAGAGTGATATAGAGAGAGGAACTGGGGTGTGCTCCCAGTGTTGGTAAGTTTTATCGCCGAAGTGAGAGATGGGGAAGAGTAGAGTGAGTATAAATGGTGTGGAGAGAAAGTTATAAGAAATTAGCTGATTTTCGATTCGGGGAAAGGCTGCGTTAAACAAGCGAAGTTAGCTCCATAGGAATATAGTTAGTATGTAGTTAGAAGATAGAAGTAAGTTATAAAATCGAGAGGTGCAAAGCTTCGCGTTTCCGAGGGTGCCGAGTCGTTAAATTGCATTTACTTTAATGCGGATTTTGCTTTTTTCTGCTTTTATTTGTCACTTTTAATTGCAATTTGCATTGATCGGATTTGATGTTGTATACTTAATCGGCTTTGCTCCTAATTGAATTTTCATTTCATTTCAATTATTTTGAAAATATATCTAGTAAGTATATTAAAAACTCTGGTACTCTGATATGTAGCACTGTCTGACTGAATTCCAAGTGTTCTACTGACTAGTAGAGTACCTTAACAATTTCAAGAAGCTATCGATATTATAAATACTATCTTCTCAAAACTCGTTACAAATAACGTCCACTTCAAACGTCAATCATTTAGTCTAGAGAAGTTTCAAATGACATTTTCCAAAAGATAATGAAACTAGAGAAAACAATCCCTTTTTTTGGTGTTTCATAATATAAAAATTTGAATTCTTCCGAAAGTTATAGGCCAATTCAAAGTTGGCTAACGAAAATGATACCAAATATTATACTAATACAAACCCATAGATTTTTTGATGATCACAACTCGACTTTCTTCATGTTTTTGTATCTAATTACACGTATAAATATTTGAGTGAAATTCGTGATGTAGAGATTGTAGGCTCGCTGTAGCGACAACACAATTAAAATTGTAAAGACACTGAACCATTCAAAAACTGGAAAGCCACTACCTCTAGTTAATCTGAAGTCTGTGAGACACAGTGGCAAAATAAATGAGTCACGAGGCAGTTAAAAATAACTTCAATCTCACTTGCTCTCTAGGACATGCTGTGGGCACCTTTTAACACACTCTCGAGCAAGTAAAGGTGTTCGTTCAAAATTAAAATTGCTCCTTGCTTTAAGCGCACGACCGCTCGCCATGCTATCACCTGTCTAAATTATGCGCCACTCGGCCGGGCGATAAATTAAAAAATTCATGTCCTCCCGCAAATCCATCATCGCCCTACTGTGAAATATCCCCAACCCAATCTGTTCCTCGGAAATGTACAGAATCTCCGTGTCATTCAGCTCTACATAAACTTACGTTAAAGCAGTTTCGAATAATAAACGTCCAATGCATAGTGATGGACGATGACAATCGTCATCTTTGTTCGTGTCTATTAACGAAATCGAAGACGCTGACTCTCTGTTTCTCTCTTTCTTAATCATCTCCTCGCGACGGTTCTCGGTGAGTGAAAGGCACATCAGGGCCAGACAGTCAGAGAGCGGGAAGCAATTGACTTGCTTCCGGCTGCTCGGCTTTATCGATAGCGTCGACGCCCCGACAGCCGAAATCTCAGTGCTCCGCCGTCGAATAATTACGTCAAGTGGATAATTTCGCACGCCGCCGAATTATTTATCGTCTCGACGACGACGACGCCGAAGACGGCAACGACGAGGGCGACGTTGCCGGGGCGTCGAGCTGGGTTTGTAGATTACGGTGGGATTGCCCAAGTGGCTGGCTTTGTGAGGGAGAAGGAGAGGAAGAGAGAGAGAGAGCTGCGGGAATTGAGTTATTCCGAATCGAAGTGAAGTTTGGATTCAGCAGGATTCAAATTGTTGTCTCCTTTAGCTCCTATCATGAATAATTGTAATGAATTGCTGGATGATATATTTTATTGCAATTAGAGCTTTCATTTCAATAATTTATGGCGCATAATTTGTTTGCTACATGTGTTTATTTATGAATGAAATTTGTTATCAAAAAGATCGTTTATCAACAGTTATTGCAGTGCACATTATAATCTAGATTATTTACAACAACATTAATATCATATTATTCATAGTATTTTTTTAATGTAAACGTTTCTCTATTTTTCTTCACTTTTATATTTAAAATTTGTAATTACAATCAAATACCACATAATATTAAAAATAGAGTAACAATAAAAGCTTGAATAAAATCATTTTGTAATTTTTCACTTCTACACATATGTCTTGTATAGCACGGAGTATATAATACGAAGTATAGATACAATTGCAATATGAAGACGCGAGCAGGGAAGAGAGCTTGTTGGCAGCATTAAGTGGATCAATGGGTCTAAAGTTCATGTTACAAAAAAAACGAACTCATTACTCACACCGAATTAAATTCATATATTTTTAATTTTCCTAATGCCTAAATTTAATTTCTTATTTTCTGCAAACATAATCAATTCGAATGTACATAAACCACCCAGCTATGAAAAGCAGCACGTGTCCTTAATCCTGTTAACATTCACGGTAATTTCCTTGAGTTCCTCTCATCACGCAATATTCAACCTCACACGCACCTCTGCGTCCTTTTCAATTCGGCCGTATATACCGCACGTCCACACCTTACACACCCTCGGTGCCATATAGACTCGCTTCCTCCTGAAAAAAAATTCTCACCCGTCCCTCAAAAGTCGCATCGTCGTCGGCCTCTCATAAACCATACCCTTCTTCCTCCCGCTTCTCTTTCACTCTACCTCTGTACCGCAAAACGGCGGCGGCAGTCCCGAAGGAGTCCAGGCCGATAATTCCCCCTGTGGGACTCTGTTTTTCCCTTTCTTTCTCTTCGATGAGGACGAGTAGCTCTCAAGCGCCTGCGAGTTCGTTGGCAGCCCGTTAACCCAGATATAAAGGTCCCGTGCCCGTAGGCTACGCCGCTGTTGTTACTTTATTTTTCCGCGTTCGCTCGTAAAATCATTTTTTCAAATGAGCCTCGCACGCGCCTCTGCTATATAAGGGTTAGGCGTGTATACGGAGAGAGGGACGGCGCAAGCGAGGCGGGTACTTAATAAAAATTCATGCTCCGCTGCAATATTCATGGCTGAGTCGTGAATTCCTTTTTTTTATTTTTATTTTCGTTGGCTGCCAGGGTAAGAGAGAGAGAGAGAGGGGGCTGGTTACGCAGCGTGTGTGGGCGTATAAATATTATACAAAGTGAGTGAGAGGAAGTTTAAGGGTGCGAGAGAGGGCCGCGCGCGCGCGCTCGCTCGTTACAAATGCGAAACGTAAGCGGTTTGTATTTTAATGGCTGAATTAAGGAGGGGAGCCCTTACGTTGTTGTTGCTGTTATACTAGCGTTTTAATCTTTATGTGTATTTTTTGTGACCCACCAGGAGATTTGGTTTTTAATGATTACCTGAGAAGGTATAGTATAAGTATACTCGTGCGTGCCCTTTTTCTACAGATAAAAGAAAGGAATAAAATATAATACGATCGTTTGTGATGGAAAAGAATTGTAACTGCCACTACAGAAGGGGAATGATATTGTATTCAAAAATATACTCCGGCTTTGTACTATTTTTAATGCCATCAATATGCAGAGATACTTTCAAATTCGCCGTCTATATAATATTCAGAATATCTCGTATTTTTGAACTGCGCAAACGTGAAGTATATGAACGGAAGGAGAAAACCTATCGACAATTCGTCAAACGATTTTAAAGGGGCATACAGCTGAAATATTTTTCCGTCTAGTAGATAAGTGTCGTGACAGCATATAACATATTTTTGTTTTTAAAATATAAAACTAAATATTCATTAAATTTCGTGCTATTATTAATAATAACTGTAATAATCACAACATTTAGAAGTATATATATACCCATAGAAAAATAATGCATCTCTTTTAAATCATTTTCATTCCGACAGGGTTTTCCATGGTATAAAAAAAAATACAGATACACATCCACATACATACACCCAGCCATACGCGTCGCTCGCAGAAATGCACTTTTGCCTATTGAAGGCGCTATACCGCCGCCGCTGCGGCGCGAGCGCACGCATATCACCCGAGCGATATTACGCAACTCTACGTGCCGCACATACGCGCGAGAGGATTTTCATTCGCAATATGATGTGCGCAGATTCGCTTGTGAGCGTTCGTCTCCGTATACGCGTATGCAAGTCTATGTGGAGAGAGAGTGCGCATGCACGAGCGACCCGAGCGTGTCAAGAATCTGGATTAATTTCGATTATCGAAGTGAAATCGGAGTGCCTCGCGTCTACCGAGGGGAAATGAATCCTGCAGATGCTTGAATTCCATTGGTATTTTCGCGGAATTTACTTACCTTGCGTTCACGATGGAAGAAATTTCATTTAATGACGCGATTGGGAGTGGAAGCGCGCTCTCTCGATTGTTGCCGGGATAATTAGTTTTATTCCGATAAAATCTTTCTTTATCGGATACGAGTTCGCGTAAATTAACTCTAAAATGAGTGAATAGCTAGCTAAATATACCATGAGATGTTATAAATGTTTGAAAAAAGTCTAAATCGGATAACCTTGATTATCTTGTAAAACTTGTGAATACTTTTTCAGAACAATGAGCAGAGAAAAAAGATGTAAAAAAGTAATCTCTATGGGTAAGGTTTCATAAAAGTCGGCTATACTTTTTACTCCTATTACATTTCGAAACCGAATTTTTTCGAAAATAATGTTTTCACCGTTTTAACGCTTTCTTTTTGATAAGATGATATAAATATTAACGCGTTCAATAAATAACATTATAATAGCGATTGGTGTTCCGAAATTGTCAGGTTTCGTAATGCTGATTTTCATATAATGACGTGTTAAGAGGATGAACGTTATTGAATATGGCACTAATCCTTCGTTGAAAGCAAAAAGTAATCTTATTTAATTACTCTGCATGAAAGCTGTTTGAATATTTTACCTATACACATATCACAATAGCGTTTTTATTAATCAATAAATATTGTAATCACTCTTTACAAATAAATAAAGAACGTAAAGCAGCAACTTAATTTCGTACAAACAATCTTTTGAGAAAACATATATATCTATACTATAAAAAACCAGCTTTTATGCCGTTTTTATTATGAACAATAACGTCCTATAGCTGTGTACTCGCAAAAAAAACAAAACAAAGGGATTTGTCAAAAGCCAGAACTGAATAGATTGACAAAAAAAGTTTAACTACGCCCATAATTCAATATTTCCATTTGAAAAATCCACGGCAGCACTACCTACCGCGCTGCGTTTCACGCTTCTCCGAACGTGTTCCACGATCGATAGCATTATTGCAAGCAAAGTCAGCGTCTGTCCGCAAATATTCCTCTTCGTTCTCCACGAGCAGTGGGAAAAATATTTTCCTTATGCCATGGATACATTGTTCATTCGGCGTATTACGAACTATTGCTTTGAATTGTGTTGGTTTAGACGGTGAGAAAATTAACAATATTAGCTGAGAGCTCGAATGTAATATTGAAAGTGAAGTTAAAACTGTTTTAAAGAAAATTCTAAAAAGCTAATTTAGGACTGCGACTGTCTGACTAGTCCCAAGTGTAACTACTAGCAGTGTCATAAAAAATTTGATTGTTTCGAACTAATGGCGAATGCTTTTAACCACTCGAAATCAAACTTATCAATGATTGAATATACCTAATTGTACTGAAAATCACACATTATAATTCTAATAGAAATAATTTCATCGTTGCGTACGTACACAATCGTGTGTAAATCGCTCGCAATGCCTTACGTTACGGTAGGCGTTCAATTGGCTCCCGACCCATCGACATCATCATCATCATCATCATCATCTTGCGCATTCAATGATAATGACCCGAAGCCGAATGCGCTCGCTCTTGTTCGGTCTCTCTCGTCTGGCGCGCCCGCCTCTCGTTTGCTCCCTCGACCGCGAAATGTTGCCGGCTGGCCGTGTAAACACTGGCCTGCGCCCACGCTGCCGCCGTCGGCCGAATTTGTACGCAAACACGAGTCCTCGTCGATCGCGCCTCCAAATAATTTATCGCACCTGCGCGGCGTGTCTGTCGTTGGCCGGATTGCCGCATGAGCGTCGTGATTCTTCGGTGCGATGACAATTTATGAATACGAGCCTGAGTACCTGCTTTTTGGACAGCGGTTATTCGTGTTTAGCGCGCGATTTCAGGTGAGGTTTGCTTGGAAATGACCACCACCACCGTAAATTGGGATACATTTTGGAAGTCTTCAGTTTGATAAAGTTTGATTGCGGGCCGCTGTCGCTCTTTGAAGTCCGTCAACATTTGCCGAGCGTTAATGTTAAAATGGACAGCCGCGTGCATTAGTCTAATTGCGATTTAGTTGAATTCCACTGATTGCAGTGAAATTTCAACGAATAAACTTCGAAGAGACGTGTGTAACTTTGCTAAGTAAAAGATCGTCTTGGCGTAAAACAAACGTTAGTTTCATTGTACATCGAGTGATCAAATTGCCCCGAATTTGAGATGTATACCGTTATAGGCTCTAAATAGTGATCACCGTTTCTATATTGATACGTTAAAAACAATTCTGTTTGATGTTGCTACAGTAAAAATAAGTAATAGAAATGTAAGTGAAATTCATAAAAAATATTAATAACGTAAAGTTGTGTAACAGCAAAGTTGATGATTGTGCAAGGCTGTCGGAGTAGAAAGTTCATTCATTGTAGAATTCGAATGTTTGTGGATCAATATATTTCATTAAAAAAAAAGTAAATTCTAAGAAGCTTAATAAAGCAAGAAAGTGCAAAACTTTTATAGTTTTCTCACGTATTTAACTGTATAAGCACCGCCTATAAATACTTATACTGCAGCAACCTCATTTCCGTCCGCAGCGTTATTTACGCCTCTCCTTCCTCGTATAATATACACCTATATCTAGGACTAAAAACCCAAATTAATAGTTAAGAATACAGAGCCCTGATTATTATGTTTAATGTTACGCTATTGCTGAGGCGCGCTGTTTCTTTCAGCGTCGTGATTTAATTTCCAAAGTGGAGAACTGCCGCTTTTTCATTAAAGTTTTTTAATTCGATAAAGTGAGCATTCACCTAAGCGGGGGAAAAAAGCTTAATTACAGTTAACATAATTTCTCATACTTCCTTTACAGTCTTTTATTTTGTTGCATAACTACACGAGTGCAATTTAATTAAAAAAATATTTATGTTCTACTTGCAAAAGTTTTCTTTTTACTACTGCGTTTACTCAGGCTCGCTCGAATTAATAATAATTGAAACGTATTAAGATAAATTTTACGCGTTAACGACGTGCTTTTAATTTATGGTATTTACTATTTTCTCCATGGCCTTTTAATTAAATGTCAGTAGGAGATATCCAGTAAAGTTGTAGTCCTGTAGCAATGCAGACAAGTATATCGGATACCTGTACGTTTACGACGTGTAACGAGAAAGGGCATTGTAACCGGGATAGCGCAGTGTTGCAGAATGTCTATCTAATCGATAAACCTGATGAATAATACATACTAGGAAGAGAAACTAATAATGGAGAAGAGAACGTATCGGCCATGATGCCTTTGCGAATTAACGTTCCACGGGATAACATAGATTAAAGCTTCCAAGAGACAACAATGGTATTATGCACTGTTCTAGATATTTTGATCGCATATTGTTCATCTCTGAATGTAAAGTACACTGAAATACAATAGGAAAAGTATGTATTTAAAAATGTAAAATAATAATATCCATACAGAGTACAATAGTACATTAAAACAATTAATAAATGATTATTGTTATCAAAATACTATTTTATGTTCCATAGCTTCAAAGCATTCGAAAAATCCAAATAAAATTTAATCTTGTGCGTATGAAATGTAAATTTGATGTACACCACAAACAAAAATATTCTTTGTTTTCTCTACAAGCTTGGGCATACAGCAGTAATTAATGAAATTTGTTCAGTTTTTGTGCGTAACGCTTTTTGGGCTTGTAACAAAATATTTGTATTTCGAAAACATAAAAAGGAAAAAATTTATTCCACTGAGTAAACCAAAATTCTTTTGAAATGATTCAAACACACAAATACAGTATAGGTAGAAAGGGTCAACAGCAAATTTGAAAACCAATTTCGGAAGTTCAAACAATCCGCTTTTAAAGAGAATTCATATACATTACCCACAACAAAAAATGATCAAAGCTCACCGTGCAAAACGAATTTCCGTCCAAAAAAAAGCCCATGTAAAATTCCAGTTTAAATAATCCTCCTGAAAAAGTCACACTTCGAATTCACTAGCCAGCTCGGCATCCATCCCTTCGACCTTAAACCTCGTCGTCGTCGTCGTCGAGACGCGTTTACGCGCCTGCGGCGCATGCATATTCTGCACCGGCTGTGCTTGCCGCCTCTCTCTTCTCTCTCCGCAGGAAAAATCGTTAGTGCACAACTGTTACTGCATAGTCTCCCGCGCACCTCAAAGTAGCTCAACTGCACTTACAGTCGAGAAGGGTAGGGAGGGGTAGACAGCCGTCGCCGCACGACGACTACTGCGAGAATCGGAATGAGCCATTAGTGAGGCCATCTCGCGATGCGAGTGAGCGCTCTTTCCCTCCCCCTCCCTTCTGTGTGTGCAAGTGCGCGCTTCGCTAGTTTGCGGCGAAAGAGAGGAAGAGCCATCATCCAGCTGAGCCATAGTACAAGGGAAAGCTGCAGCAGTTGTCGGAATAAGTATGCAAGCCCGCAAAATATAAAGTCCCGCGTGACGTCTTGATGGTTGGCGCGAGCAAACGCCGTCGAGAAGTAGCGGAACTGTCTCTTTAAGGTGACGAGCTGATGGTTGTGGTGATGTGGGTGGTATAGAAATCGAGGAAGAGGCGATTTCTTTCGGCTCGTCTTTCGCTGATGAGTTCTGTGGGTTTGGAGGGATAATATTATATCTATACTTAGATTATAGAGCATCTGGAAATTAGTCACTGAAAGTTAAAAATTGTCATGGGTGAAGTTCTTTAATTATTTTTCTTTACAACTTTGTAAATAATTGCACTAAAAAAATTGCATTAAAAAAAGCAGACGATGAATCAGAAAAGAAGGTTTATATAAGGTCTTTTTTTAGTAATCATTGCGCTTAAAGATCGTAGACCTTTTGAGTTAGTACACAACACAATTGAATACAAATTTAACTTGTATAATGTAAGATTGAACAATAATTGGAACGAATGAATGTTTTTAAATTAATAATATGAAAGTTCATATTACTGGGATATATCGAAAAACGGGTTCGACAAAACTTCGACGAAATTCATTTCCCAAATATAGTCGAGGACTAACTATAGAAATTATAATAAACTGCAATACCGAAGACATGATTGAAACAGCCCAAGTTGAAACTAATAAACCAACTATCCTTAAACTCATTCTGCTCATCAAAGGCTTTCTAACAGTTCCTCGAATTTTCTCGAAACTCTGAGGAACTTAAAAAGTCCTTTGTATTGGTTTTAGTATAGATTATAGCAAAAGTTACACCAAGTATTCGTACATCTAAACAGCAGCATTGAAATTGCACGCATACCTTTGACATACTTCATTACCCACGCAGAGCTTGCACGAAGGCACAAATTATACTACGATACATGCGTTTCTCTCGCATATAAGCTTTAACATAATAACATTGCATTCACTGCTCGACCCCAGTCATCTGTACACAGATCTTACAAACAAAACATGTAGTTCATACATTTCAAAAGTAGACGTCTGTTCCAAGAATCAATTCGACGATAGCAAATTTAAATGTAAATTAGGTTTTATCGATCGCCGAAAAAGCCTCGGGCTATACATTAGTCATGCCGAGCAAGCTCGCGCGGGAGAGAGAGCTACCCAAATAATTAATGAGCATCGTCGGCCGAATTTATATTTATAAAATTTTAATTACGAAAATTCGCCCCAAATATTTCCCCGACCGCCCCTCGCGGCTCTCCCGGCCCCCATCTCTCCAATTAAGCACTTGAGAATCCCTTAATTAAATTACTCGCCCTCGTCCTCCCCCCTTCCTGTAAGCCCGCGCGGCCGCTAAGAACTGTTGCGCACACGCACGCATGTGTATACTATACCCCTCGAGGTCTAACACACCGCACTACACGGGGCCGCGTCTATCTTTAAAGCATTTATTAAACGCTCGCCGCAATATCGACGTTTCGAAGCGGCCCACGCGCGGGCGCACATTTGTATCCTTCCAGTTCACCTACTCCCAGAGCGAGCTATACTCTCGAGCCGAAATTCCTGCGTGCTCGCCGCCGCCCGGAGCGGGAATTCTCGTCATTCGTTGGCTTGTTCGCTTGCTATAGCTCGGGGCGCAGGTCGGCCCCGAAAACGAGGCAGGAAATACGCGCGCCCCGCAATAAATCGCTTTCCCGCAGCGGGAAAATAGAGGAAGCTGGAGGGGAGAAAGGGAGGGTGACATGCGAACGCGCTAGTGTGTGTAAGCACGGATGAGAGAGAGAGGATGAGAAGTGTAAGAGGCGCGCAGGAGTAGGAGGAAAATTAATGTTTCTTCACGCGTGCGGATCTCTTGGCTGTTTCAGGGAGATGCGGCCATGGCTCGCCCTGCGAGCAGCTGTGCTACGAGCTACACGACGGCATGTACGAGTGCGACTGCAGGGACGGCTACATACTGCACAAAAACGGATACAGCTGCGCGGGTAAGTGTCGAGCTACGACGACGACAACTGCTCGCTTTACTCTTGTACGTAGTCGCTCGTCTCTGGCGTTTGCACAGTTTTCTCCCGTCAGAGTTGTAGATGCTGAATTTTCAATTTCATTGTGTTATATAGTATTGTCTTTTTTATATTGGAATTTCAGGATATTATGTGATGTACTTTTCACTTGTGAAAAGTAAACTGTTAATGGCGAGATTTATATTTGAAGATCGACGGTAAAGGGTGCGTTGAATTCTCCGGTTTCAAAATGGATTATCTTTCAATATCTTTTCGATGATTGATGTCAAATATACGTTTCGAAAAGTCCTTCTAACGTGCGAGCAAATTCGAATTGACTTTTTTTCACGACGAAAGTGCTAAAATGAAAGACAAATATTTCAAAAAAAACGGAATAGCCATCATAAATGTGCAGCGAGAAACCATCCGACACGGCTAGTTCGTGCCGCGAATATAGTCAAAACTTCAATTTCTTTTTTTTTGTAACGTTTTACTGCCAAAAATGACATTTTCCATTCAGCCGTACATCACAGTAGATTGAAGAAACTGATACTATCGGGCGAGACGAAACTATTGCTCTAGTTTTTAATAAAACTATTGTTTCACATCCCTTTTAGCGGCCAAAGTAACATGGATATTATTTGTTCAGATACGACCGCATAATTTTATAACGCAATATCAAACTCTTTTAAAAGCGTTTCTATAAAAAAAAAAACAAAACAAAACGGTAAAAATGTAACGTAACATGTCACGTAACAATACGTGTTTTTATTACGCGATTGAATGTAACGAAGAAAAAAAATACAGTCGCAGAACGTTATTGCCTCACACACACACGGTGTGTACATTTTTAGAAGCGCCGCCGTCAGCCAGTACGTTGCGCGTGTACAATTCTCGACCGGATTTTTCGAAAGTAGGGCTATTTTTTTCACATTCGAACTGCTTAATCGGGTCGCGCTCTCATTAAAAATACGTCAGCCGCAGCTATACTGCTGCGCGCCCCCGCGGCCCCAGGCGAGAGTAATTGGAGAGCTCGATAATTTAACAAGTAAATTTCATCTCCTCTGCGATAAATATATATTTACAGCCTTGATCGAATAGCGCGCCACTCGAAAAAAATACAAGAAAATCCCACACGTATCCCTCCCACGGCTCACCTCGGCCTTTCTACGTCACACCCACATATATATATTTATAATGCAGTACAAATTTTTCGCAAGATCCGCGCGAGCAAATCCCCGGGCAATAATAATCCGCAGCTGCAACACGTGACATTAGCGCAAGAAGAACACTCGCGTGCGGAAAACTCGTTGCGGTGCTCTCTATATAATAGCATTTCGATATTTCCCGAGTGGCGTGTGCGCGCGGGGGGCGCATCGTCATCGCGTCCTGCTCGGGGAAAAGTGTCACGCGTCCAGCGTATAAGAATCGAGGCGCAGTAGACGACGACTACGCTTTCGGCTACGCGTCGTGGTAGTAGTGGTTGCAGGTATATATAGGTATATATATATTTAGTTTGCCGCTAGTTCCTGGGGTCGGCGGGGGGGTCGCTCGGCCCCCCTCCCTATATATATACCTCTAGCGCTCGACCTGAAGCAGACATCGCGAGAATTGTAAAACAGGACACGCAAGCAGTCGCTCTCTTTCTCTCTCTCTGCTCTCTGTATAAAGAAAAGCACTGCGGTGTGCAGCTATCCCCACCACGTGCGCACCCGTTCTCCCCTGCATTGACGCACGTGCCCGCGCGGGGGTAGGTATATGGAGGACGGCTGTTAAGATAAGATTTCGCTCTTTCTTTCTACTTCGTCTTTTACCCGCTCCCTCTCTCGTTTTCTCTTCTTTCAGGGACGCGAGATGGAGTGGGAGATATGCATCGTACACCAGGCCGCGCTATGCCACCTGTTTTATGCGCCGGATATTAATGGCCGCTATGTGACCCGGGTGCGCGATGCGGGAGGAACATGCGCGGAGCGAGCCGAAAGAGAGAGAGAGAGAGAGAGAGAGAGAGAGAGAGAGAGAGAGACCGAGAGAGTGAGAGAGAGAGCTAATTAATGACGCTGATGGCGATGTATTGCCCCCGCAGAGTTTCTTCGAGGGTATAGGGACGGACCGCGTGGGCGTTTTCTCTCCTTTTACTCACTTTTTCTCGCTGCGGAAGTATTGCGGTGAGCGCGCCCAAAGCTTTCGATTTGAAATTTTTATTGGACTTCTGTGATTAATGAGGATCGTGAGGGTTTGATGCTTTTGCACTATATTTCATCGAAGATTCGATTTATCAACAGTGTCAATAAGTATCGCGGTGGAGCGATCAAAAGAATAATTCGTTTTCGAATTAAATTTATAGTTTTTCTATTTAGAGTAGGGAGCTATCCAACTTTAAATAGGTCTGATGTTGAGCGAGATTTTTATAAAAATTATTTATACAAACTATGTGGGAGTTTATAAAACATTATAGACGTTATGTGATGTATTAATAGATAATTTTTAAATCATTTATGGAACGAAATAAGCACTTTTAAATTGTAATGAATTATAATGAAGAGAAACAAATTTTTAAGTTATAGTGATTTGTATGGCAATATTTGTATGTATAAAATGTCAATACTTCCTATTTTTAATTTATAGAGTCTATGCAATAGTGGACACCTTACATAGAAATACAACTATGTTATCTTTTTAAACGTTGTAATGACAAATTCCAAAATATTTGCAATGGCTGTAAAAAAAACTAAAGGCATTTTCACGGGGTTCACTTACAAAACAAAAATTGAAAACAAAATACTTCCGCATTTTACGTCATTGCGATACTATTATGCGTACTTCATGCGTCACGTTGATAGTCGTACATTTCTTTTTTCAAATCTTTATTTCATATTCTCTGTCATCTTAATGCACGCGCTTCCGTCTGCTTTGTGCATTTGTTCATTTCCAGGAAGAAAGATTTTGCAATGCACCAGCTACACTTAAGCTGATGGCTTTGCAGATTATTATGTTGGTGAACGCTGCTATGGGGAAAAGAAAATAACTACAAAGTGAAAGGGGAACAAAGGAACATCTAATAAATGAGAGACAAGGGATGGTGAGATGGGGGCCAGAATTAATACTTGTCATATTTTTGCTCACATGTAATTCATGTGAATGCATCTCAGTGTGAAAGTTGTGCGGTTTCGGATTGCACATTTGTCAAAATGTTGAATTTACGTATATATATATATTTCGCTTTTGTCGTACTGCAGTTAGAGTATTAGTAGCCCTGACCTACTTTTTTAAAGCTTTGATAATGTATTCTACCGAGACTAGTTTTCGTGTCCTGTATTCATTATATATATTACTGTAATAATAATTAACATCGAAATAATTCTAATTCTGTTTATTTAATAATTTGCCAATATTCTGTATTTTTAGAAATACATTTACTTATTGAAGTTCCGGATGCAATGAACGTGATTCGACAATTGATTTTCAGTAACGTAATTACTATAAATCTATATATTAGTAATCATGGCTTACAATCAACCATTAAGAAATAAAAAATGTCTTTTCAAGTTTATAAATTTTTTTGTAAAAATAAGTTACTAATACAGATGGCAAGTCACATAAGAAATATATATTTGACCATTACGAAGTAAAAGCGAATAAAGTAGATAAATTATAAGAGAATTTTTATTAATTAAGTGTAATAAATGAAAAAACATCATTATAAAGGTTACCTTTATTCTCAACAGAATTTTGAAGAGAATATCTATGTTACAAATCGTATTTCGATTATTCATACTTTTATACAAATCAGAAATAGTGAAACAATATTAGTGAATTTTGTATTTCAATTATTACTATGCTGAGTAGTCATTTAGTTATGCACGAAGTAGTATGTTGGATTTTATTTTTAAAATAATAGAAACGAGCATTTTCTTAACAAATCATTATTAACTTGTCATTTAGTATATTCAATTCTATAAATCCACAGTAATCCGGACCAAATATTATGAGAACTGTTTATGCATTTTTCATGAGCGGATTGTGTCGTTGCAGCAAATGGATAAAGGAATATCAAAATAGTTATTTCTCTGACATCTTTTTTAAGTGAATAAACGCCGGAAGCTGAATTTGACAGCACACGTATCTTAAAAGAATGACCTTCACCGAACCGAAAGAAGCTCCGTAATTGAATTTTCGAGAGACTACGCAAACCAACTACAGATATTTTAACATCACAACAATTTTGATTTAAATTCTATAAATAAATATAATATTTTCAGCCTTTTTCCATTCATTAAATTGATAATATTTAAAACATGTTCTAAAAAATCCATATTTTTTCTAGTATTAAGTGAAAAAACAATGGAAAATACGAGAATGTCGATAAGTACGTAATAGGCTCCGATATCCCTTTAAAGGCGTGTTATATGTGAATACTAATAAATAGATGATACAGTTTATTTCATTAATTAAAAAGTAAATTTGTTATTCATTTAAGCAAAAATAATGTAATCTCTAAAAGCATGTTTATTGTAATATTATACGCGATTTGTATAATGTATATTATATAGAATACTTCAACAATATCGATTGATACTGTTGTTGATATTGAATTATCAATTGACATTATTAATAAGTGGTGTATTCTGAATAATAAATTTACCTATTCATATTTGAACACCAGACCTATTCGGAGAACGGTAATGGCCATAAAAGGTTTTGCCTTAATTAAAAGAACTCTTTGGGATCAGTCCGCATTGCCTATAAAAACAGTGTTATACGATTGTAAAGGACTTTAAAAGACTTGACTTTGCAATTTCGCCGGAGGCTGGCTGGCGTATAATACTAAAAATGCGACTCATGATGGCTCTGTGTGCGCCCAGGCTTTACGACGCGCTATCAAGATCGCGGAGAATACCTTGGAATTTACGTGAAATATGAAATCCATCATTGTACTGCATCCCGACTCTATACCATTTCAGCTTTACGCTTTTTCCGCTCGCACGGAGTATACGATGATATCCATATTGATACGGTGAGGCTTCCGCGAGTCATCCTTAAGCAGTTGTTGAAATGATACTCGCGGAAATAAATCGCGCAGGAAGATGAATTAACATCCTCGACGTTATAGCCGGAAATTGCAAGTAATCCTGAATGATAACTGTCTACATTTAAAGTATCTCTACTATTTATTTAAAGCTAGAGTAGCGTTCTCGTTCACTTTATATATTCAAGCCCTTTCTTTCATTTGAATAAATGAACGACTTTTTAACGAATGGAAGCATAAATAGAATTGTGACTAGAACTCTCGTAATTACTTTCCACGAACCAATTAAACAGCACGTCAAATGGTCTCCGAAGCCTGTTATAATTATAGACTCAGTTGTTATAGTAACTTTCATATAGTTATATTTTGAAAATCAATAAAATTAATTGAATCAACTTTATAACATACAAGTATTTCTATATACAGAAAACGCAGGCAAAAGGAACCAATAGACCGAATCCTATACGTCGACGACTTATGCAAACGCTATAGTAATTACACAGCCATCGAGATGCAAAAGAAGATGCAGCTGCGAGTGATTAACGACGCTAATCGCAATTCTAATTTAATACGAAGAGACAACAAAAAGGAAGAACAGTTAGCATAAGAGAGAGAGAGAGAGAGACTGGGAGGTGGCGCCGTACGACAACGAAAGCGACGCGATAACAGTATCATTTATTCGCTAATGAAGCCGACGAGTATATAGCGATACGCTGTCGCGGTTATAATGTATAATGTCTCTCCCCTCCTCCTTTCCGACTACGCGCGAATAATAATATGCGACCGCCGTGCGCGCCACTGCCGCAGAATGGAAATATATAGGTCGAGGAAGCTGTGCGCTTCCGCGAACTGCGTATCCGTAAAACATCCACTTATAGTCGCGCGCGTGCGCATTCGCTTCTAAAACCCATACGCGTATGGCAGGTAGAATGACGTGCGTGCAGAGAGAGAGGGCTGTACAGAAATGCGCGCATGAGAGATGTACGTATACATACAGGTATACACATATACACGTGATGCAGATGCGCCGCACGCGACGGAGCTTAAATTATGAACGTCAGACACAGCCGCTTGTGCTTTCGCTCACTCGGCAGCTTGCTGCATGGCGTAAATAGAGATACTTCTTTGTACCGTCACAGAGCTAAGCGCCCGGCACTTGCAACGCTCTGCCTTTGACGCCTTTCGCGGCATTTGAACTTTGGTTTCTTCCACCGCGCGCGCATTGTCCTTTCGAGCGTAATTTTTTCCCTTTTCATCGTCCTCCCGCGCTTGGTCCACGCGCGCGTGCTCGCCTCCTTTTTGCCAATCTACTGGGCGTGGGAACGTTATTTAATTTCTTTTCTACGCGGCCCAGGTGGTGGTGAATTTAAAAACCAGTTATTTGAAACTGGGGTACAAAGATGTCAGATATGTATGGCTGCTTTTTTTTATTAATGTAATAGAATCTTTTACGTCTTTTTGAAATTGACCTCAAGTAATCTTTAATACTCGGTATATAACTACGACTTTACTAGGACGTTTGGTGAAGTTTAAATCAGCAGCATTTGAAGACAATGTAGCGTATTTGATGTATGTTCTCTTACATCTACCATCATGTCCTCATTTCTGAACTTGCAAATAATTCACAAGTATGCATATATCATATATACGTATATTACCTATGAACCCTATGCTAGAGGAATGTTGTTATAACAATACTCTAGGCAAACTGAACTTTTTTTATAAAAATAATTGTTAAATGCGTAATTATGAGTTTAACTATAACATAACAAAATTGTTTCCTGTAAAGTAGTCTAATAATTATTAGACTAATTTCAACGTAGATTATATGTATTATTTTCGTATGTATTGGTTACATCCCAAAACTCAAATGTACAGTATTACAAAAAACTATTAATTCCATTAGACGAAGCTCTTCTATATTACGAAATCCCTATATATACGCTTCATTCCTGTATTTAAATCTCTACCGATAGACCATTTCGCTCTGGCGCTCGCGGCACGATATAGCTGCCGGCCACAGCGTCCAATGCACCCGAATATTATCCGATAAAAAACGAGGTGCGCGCGCTCGGTGGGAATTCGCACGTGTGGTTTTAATAATGCTCGCACCCGCCGCGAGCTCGTTTTGAGGCTGCGCGAGCCATGAATGTTCGCTAATATCGGCTCGCGTTATTGTTCTTAAATGAGTTTTACGGCCAGTCGATGAGGAAGGCGCTATATTCTTGCCACGTTGTAGCGAGCTCATTACCTTATTTCAACGTTTCGTTAAAATTAATGGTGCGCAGAATTATTCAGATAATTTAAACGATCGTTAATGAGTAAAAAGATATTAAAGTTACGGGTATATTTGTAAGAATAATTATTTAAATTTTATAATTTTAATACGAATGGTCACCATTTCTTTCATTTATAAGTAAATTTTGGAGAAGGAAGGAATTATTCATTTTTAAATAAACGGTATAAACGCAATTACTATAAAAATCCATAAAAATTAACTTAATCTTCAAAATTACACATTTCTCTGATATTAAATTGGATCATTATTTGATTGCTATATTACCCAAACCATCTTGGCTTAGTTGGTTATAATTTAATTTACTTGAAATAAACTATATCTTAGTAATTTATCGAATTTTAATAATAGTAGATATAAAGTATAATTATATAACGATAACCTATAATCTGATAAAATGCGAAAATAATGTATTTTTAATATTACTTTAATATTCTTGAATTAAAATAATCTAATTTTTTATAAATTGACGTCCAGGTTCGGTATCTTTATCTGCAAAGTATCTATGAAATACGACACCATCTCTTTCAAACAGTCCAGAAAAATAAAATCATTCTAACGAGTACAATCACCTCTTTAGCTACAAGGACTATTCAACCCCGACAGACTACCTCCATTTTTGCTCATCTAAAGGGCAAAAATGCTCACTCGTTTTCTCTCACACTCTTTCTACCTCTCTCTCTCTCTGTCTCTCTCGGCGTGTACGCGTAACCCCTACACACGCTAAACAATTTACGAGTCTCGTGTACGAGGGCCACACGGTATATGCGCGTATAAACCCTCCACCGCGCCGTTCGTCGCTGCTGCTGCTGCTGCCTCCGACAAGACAAAGAAAGTACGCGCATAACGAACGGAAAGAGAGAGAGAGAGAGGGGAGGAAAGAGGGGGAAAACAGCCCTTGCATCTCTTGAAAAACTCTTTCTCTAACATACCGACGCGCAAAAGCCAAACTCAATTTCCCTGTAGCAAGCTATACGCCCGTGTGTTATATGCACACAGCATCACTACTGGCGTGTAGGTATACGCTCGTGTGCAATAGGTGTGCGTATTGCACCGCATTACCGCGGTCGCACAAAGAATATCGGTGACAGCGCGGCGCTATCGCGTCGCAGCGCTGCGCCCACCGCCACATCCCAGACACAATGAGCCCTCATTAGCGCCGGTATCGCGTGTTTTCGCGCGGCGACGCGATTCCGACACCAACTGTCGGATTCCGAATTTAATACTACCTACCTCCAGCTTATATTCCTGCGGGCGATGCACTTCTGCCGCAGAGTCGTTACTTCGTAGCCGGAGGAGAGAGAGAAAGAGAGAGAGGAGCGCGAGCGAAAAGCTTTTACCCGGCCACCCTCCCCCTATAACGTCGTGCGCGCACGTTTTTGGACGGTGCGCCGTAGAGCGCGTAAAATGCGCCGTGACTTGATTTATAAATAAGATGTGGGCCATGCTAAAGAGTGAGAGAGATAGAGTGGCGGAGAGAAGGGTAGGGGATTTTTCGTAGATGGAGGAGTATTGTGCATGCGGTACGTGTAGGTCGTAAGGATTTTCGGTGAATTTAAAGGACGTATTGCAAGGATCGCGAACGAAGATGCATTGCTCTCGGCGTTTTTGCACGAATTTCGGAGCATTTTATCTTAGAGCTTAAGAAATAACGGGTAAATATTGAATTCTCTATATTTCAGATGGATGGGGTTTATTTCTTCTTTTATTATGAGAGAAAATAATAATGAAAGATAATTAGTTATCTTTGAAAGTAAAAGAATTAATCAATCTGAGATTTTCACACATTTCAGTTATTCAGTTTGTAGTCAGGTGGGAATGGTAAGGTTTTTGCACCGAGATGGCTCAAAAATTTTAAAACAGTGTTCTCAGTCTCTAGGGGACCCGTTTTTTCAGGCTTTAGAAAGTATTTTCTGCAGAAAATTTTGCATGCAATCTAAAAATAAAGCACAGTAATTTAAGTTTGAATTTATCAAGTTTTAATTTATTTCTTATTCCGAAAATACAAGCTAGTATATTTTAAATTAATGATTTTCTAAAAAAGCATTATAAAAGTTTTAAATATAAGAAGACAGTGATTTCTGTAAACTTGATTTCTGCATACCAAGATAATGATTAGTTACAAAGGTAGAATTAAAGTTTTTACTTGTTACAATGTATAACGCTGTATCTTCAGTTTTCATATGATTTTCTTCGGACAAAGCTCAACATTTTCCTTGTTCCTTTATGTTGATTGGAAAATAATAACGTTGCAAGGTATGATAGTCTTTTATATACCTATTTTTCATTTTACGAAAAAAGCTGTAGCTATTTCAAAAAATAAAGTAGTAATAAAAGCTATGTTAAATAATATATTAAAATAATCTCAGATATTAGAATTATACATTAATATTAACTATGAGTTAATCTTGAAAACTCATTTGTTTTAACAGATGCATAATTTATTTGTTTTAACTTATGTTTACAAAACTAAAACAGTTTAGGAAAGTCTTCTTAAAGATATTTTTGAGATTATTGTAAAATGATTTTTTATAATAGACTACTTTTCGAAGAAATATTTTAATACAAAAGTTTTAAGAAAAAAGGCTCATTATTTATGCTCGTCTTAAAAAAATGTTCTAATTTATGCTACAGTATTTAAAATATTTTAAAATATACGTTTTAGAAACATTGAAAACCATTTTCAACTTATGTGTAACTTTTTTAAAAAATAGCACGTTTTCTTAGAAAACTATTTTGATCAACTTCTTCGTCTTTATAACACTGTAGATATAAATATTTAAAACCATTAGGTCAACAGTTTGGGAATCTGTGACTTAATTTTGACATATGAGAGAAAGCAAATGAATGATCTTTATCTCTACATTCATTTGGTCTTTTTTATACTTATTTCAAGTATTTATAATGATATAACAAGAAATGGATGATATCATTGCTTAGTGCATTAAGCTTCAACTTTGCGCTCTAGTAAACACCTACCTAAACCTAAGCAAAATCTGTTTCCGGGAGACCGACCGTACTTTTATTTAATATACAGTAAGTTTATTAAATACTGTATATTAAGTAATATACAGTAAATATATATCTTCATAGTTCTAACATTCCTGTATTAGAAGAATTCCTTCGTGTAATAAAGAATCTTAATAAGAATTTCACCGAAAGAATTATTTCATGGCATCTTTTTAGTGCACAGCTACCAAATGTCTTTTCTTCAAACGTAAAACTCGTTAATTACTCCTGCTTCTTGGGCATAAACGAATTTCCTTCATTCGAAATAAGGTCACACCGACGATGCTTACAAGAATTGAGTTGGCGGACTTGATACAGAAACTACTTTTAAGCGTTTTTCAAGCTGCTTATTGTCCTCAACGGTATTTACTATGGTAGCTTTATTCAGTATAATGTGATTTCTTTTCATACAAAACATTCAAAAAGTTCTATTATCATGTTACGAGTTTCAGTTGTATTATGCAATCAGTACCTAGTTTCACTAAAAATATACATTGAATAAGTAACATTTCATGTTTTAAAGTATACCTCTCATGTTGCCTTGCAGTAAATATATATTTCAGAGAACAAAAAGTAAGTTGAAATTATTCAATGGAATTGTTATTTATGTAAATGGTTGAAAAGTTTATAAAATTTTAAGTAAAAGACCATTACTGCTTTATAACTGAAAGAATTAGAAAACCTTGGAAATAAGGAAATAGAACTAGAGTTAAAGTTTTAATGGAAATAGTTAGTATTTTAATTTATTTCAAACTTTTTCGGATATCTGAAATTTTTAACAAGTTTGCACCTCGCAATTTACAAATAAAGTAGAGTTGTCTATTATTAGAGTTCCACTTTTACTGGACACTTTGAAAATAAATCATAATATCAATTATTTTCGAAACTGAAATTAAATTGACCCCTATTTAGATTTTATTTTATCTCAAGTTTTTGTCGTCTATGTTTAATCATAAATTTGAGCCAAAAAATGTTTTCAAATATTACTAAATTTTTCACCTGCAGAATTTCTTTTTTAAAACACATCGAACTATCATATTCAGCCAGTAATAAATAATCTTTCGGAACCGTCGCCTGCGTCGGAATAGAAAAACAAACGAGCACAATGTCTAATCGATAGGTCGAAACAATGGTTCTGAAAATGACGGCAATAAATATCTCTTAAGCGTAACAAAGAAAGAGCGAGCAAATATTTTCGCTGCAAAAATGGTATTTCTAAATAAAAGAAACATACATAACTCGGTGGGACCGGGGCCAAAGTTATTGCCGGATTATCCGGGCGTGCTGAAACCGTTTCAGTTTATACGCTACCCGGCGATATTTCATTTCTCGGAGGCGCGCACGCGTGCACACATCCACCCCTTACGCACACCGGAACACCCTTCCACCCATGGAAGCGGCTATTCGATGGCGCGAAATAAATGCTTTCCCAATAATCTCCTTTATATACACGTACGCGCGTGTGCTCGCGCTTATCTATTTTTCCACGTTCCTGTTGCGCGCCGTCGCGACGTCGCGGAGTGGCGGCCGGCTGCTACTGGTCATACCCAATGCGACGACGACGACGAGTGGAACAAGGGAATGAAAAACGCACGGCCAGCTGCAGGCTGCACGATATTTTCGCGAACGCAGCTCTTTTCCTCGTTCCCAGTGTGCCGAATGCTGCGAATCGCGGGAGGGTGCCAGCTGCGCTTCACGGTCTATCAGGGCGGAATTAATGCGCCCGTGTGCGAAAAGTACAGATAATTCGTGAGCGTTGAGCTGGGAACGGAGAAATCTTTAATAATTTTCCCCCGATTGGAATCTGTATTTGATTTGAGTGCAGTTTTGAAATACGCTGTATCTCTAGGGAGAATTACTTTACGCAAGTTGATATAGGCGGCGTTCTTATTTATTCAATTGGTAGCTTTTACGAGGACGATAAAGTAAATTATTTCATATTTGATTAAGGAAGCAAGGAGGTAATTTAAATGGTCGTAAATAATATCAGTTAGAGTATTATACTTCCAGAAAAGTAGGTTAATGAATTATGAAAAATAAAATATATTAATTAAAGGGTATTAGTTTAAATTAAATGAAGTTTATAAATAATTGATTTAAATCGAATCTTACAAAAATAAAATTGATGTACTGCTTAGATAGGTATCAAATACTGTATAAATTGATCAAAGGAGGGAGTTGTAAGGATGAGATCGTACGTTGATTTGTATTAAAGATTTGGATAAACTGGGTTGGAAGGTATACTCATTACTATAATTGTCAATTAGATAAGCAATTGGATTATAATATATTCTTTATTAAAGTTTTATTTAAAAATACAGAGCAGTTTAAAAATAAATTAAAAATAATGAACACCATCGATCGGTTTAACCTATTAGGAATACGTATACAGTTTCAATATTGCCAATTGATATTTATAATTTTATATGCTAACGACATACTCCAAACTCATAATTTTCTTATACACAATACTCACTATGAAGTTTTTAATAAATTACTAAGAATCATACTAGCAGTAGTTCATAATGGTACTTGACAAAAAGCCAGCAGGTATTATTCGCCCGTAACGGGAAGATGGTAACTTTTTGCCAGTATGAGTATGACAGCATTCTCTGTCTGGAATGAGTAGCTTTCTGTCAAAAGCTGGACGTATTGCCGCCGCGCGATGATGAATGGCTTACGCTCGAATTCACAGGAAACATTCCGGTCACGTTTTCGCTCTGTAGGTCAGAGTGACGTGCGGTAACTGATTTTGCAAAATACAACTTAATCACTATCAGATCTTCTATTATTTTGAATTCTTCAGATCTTGCAAATTGTCAAAAATATTGAAAATAAATTTTGAAAATTGATGAACAGATTTGTTTGAGAAGTCTTGTACTGGACGTATCATTTATCACCAATTCCACTGTGCTTGAACACCAATTGTTGGCTCCCATCGTCCTTCAGGCAGTTTTTCACTTAAAACCAAGGGTTAAACCAAGGGTTTAACTTGAGTGAGAGTGACGCTACCATTGTCGCCATCAGGGTTGGCTTCACGCTTGAAGCGCCATTGTCCTTGAAGACCAATAGTGGGTTCCCATCGTCCTCCGGGCAGTTTTTGAGCACCACCACCGGCAGAGATATGGCCGTCTTTTCCGCTGAAAATATTGTGCTGGTAGTCGAGATTGTAAGACGGACGCCTTTCCGGTCCACTCAAAGGTTTAGTGTGAGTGAAACTGATATGATTGTCGCCATCAGGGTTGGCTTCACGCTTGAAGCGCCATTGACCTTGAACACCAATAGTGGGCTCCCAATGTCCTCCGGGCAGTCTTTGAGCACCACCACCGGCGGAGATTTGGCCGTCTTTTCCCTTGAAAATGTCGTGCTGGTAGTCGACGTTGTAAGACGGACGTCTTTCGGGTCCACTCAAGGGTTTCACTTGAGTGAAACTGAAATGGTTGTTGTCACCGGGGTTGGCTTCACGCTTGAAGCGCCATGTTCCCTGGACTCCTACTTGAGGCTGCCATCTTTGTCCAGGTACCTTGGATGCACCACCTCCGGCAGTAATCTGGCCATTCTTTCCTTTCCAAATGTTGTGCTGGTAGTCGATGTTGTAAGATGGACGCCTTTCTGGTCCACCGAATGGTTTGGATCCGGAGATACTAAGAGAGCCGTGATCGCCGGGATCGGCTGAACGGGCATATCTTGGTGGATTCCTTGGTGGGATTGGCCGATTCTGAAGGAAGAAAATTTGTTATATAGTCGGTTCAATTTATTGATATTAATTAATTATAATAAAATAATATTATTTATTCATTTGAAAGCTGTAGTGATCATTGTATTAAATTGCAAAAGACAGTTATAGTGTTATGTGAGAAATATTTTTAATAAATTTTAATTTGGTAACAAAATGTTATTATAGTTACTCATGAAATAAAAAAAATTCTAACTCAATCAGTCCAAAAAAATAACTTATTAAACAGAAGGTATCTATTATTATTATCTAAGCAATACTTACTATGAGTGGTGGCGGCCTAGGATTCCGTCCCCCAATACTGGCGGATGTCACGGCGATTGTTGCCACAATGGCGAGAAGTACGATGATTCCTCTCATTTTAAGGTTTCTATAACAAACGTTTACATAATTTTATTAGATTAAATAGAACATTGGTATAAATTTAGCCGAATGACAATTTCGTTTATAATATTAATAAAAAATAAAAAATAAGAAAATAAAAATAAACATTTACAATTTATTGACTAAACAATTTTTCTAATTCTTCGTGAATTAGAAGAGATTGCTTACCTGAGCAAGTAGCTTGTCTGAACTGAACTGAGTGCAGATTGAACTGTGACATGCTCTTCTCGTACAAGAACTTATATAGTCCGTCGTTCATACTCTCTCTCCACTGTGAATCATGCTCTTGCACGGGGAATCACTAGCCGCCGGCGTCGGGTTCTCGTCTCTTTCTCCGACTGGCGGGGAACCACTGTACTCCTCGTCCAGCGCGCGTCGAGAGGTCGAGAACCGCGCGCGAGAGAAAAAAAAAGTTACAGTCGCGTGCAGAGGAATCCCCACTACGCACACGCGATTAAGCGCGTCGATGAAATTTTTTGTGGAAGCGCATGTATTATGCGCTCGATATAGATGCGAGCTGAGATCCGATGCTGCGCGTTGTCAATCATTTTCCTCGTTCGATCGCCGTGGCCTTGAAACTCGTGCGCCGACTTGACTTACACAAGCGCGCGCTGGTTATACCATACGTACATAGCGCGCTTATGCAGCGCTACTCTTTCCTCAAGATAAAAAGACTTGTAATTCCCGACGTTTAAAGCGGTGGGTATATCATCGTTTGTTTTTAAAAAGATGATGTTTTCTTTGTGATGCTTTGACTTTTTATTATCTCTAAGACAATACTTTCTTAGAATTTAATATTGGCATCGTGATTCTACAGCGTGAATTAATCGCAAAGTATACTAATGTTTTTTATTAGAATTTATAGTATTGCAATAAAATTAATGTACATACACGGATAAAAAAAAAAATAAAACTAATGTAACTTGTTTGCACTTGTGAAATCAACTGGTTTAGGGAAAAGTTAATTAAGTACACAACAGGAAGATTAACTTTATTTATGGTAAGAAAAACTTTACATTTAAAATTAGAATGCCGATTCCACATTAATGAATGACAAATTCTATTTAGAATGAAATTAACTTATCATTTCAAAATTAAATGAACTGTGTGGAAAGGAGAATTAACAATTTATTATTTCCATGTAACATAAGGATTTTGAAAAACTGTACTGAAAAGTGATTTATATATTGAAAATGAAATGGTAGGAATGCATTGTTGAATACGAAAGAATTATGTTATGGCTACAGATATTATTACAGCATGGTCGTAGTTCCTATGTCAAGAAATAGTATTTTGAACAATAATTATGGTATATGTAACTGTAATAATA